>OX381704.1:104397619-104648091 GCA_947462335.1 Harmothoe impar | reverse complement strand
ACAGAATATTATTAGGGACTAAGATTAAATAGAGTATATAGCCCATAAAGTATGGCCATAGGAAACATTCTGGTTGAAAACATGGGTGGGGAGCAGTGTTTATCAAGTAAATTAAATCTAGGGCTTATAATATTATCTGATCATAATCTGAACATACATAAATGAAGTTAAATCAAATGTCTCTGTGGTTTGGGATAGTTCTTCATACCCTTTCCAATGATCTTTCTCTTCCGAGGTAGAATGACCATATTTCCCATTGCAGGGTGACTCTGGTATCCCATGCTTGTGCAACGTTTTTTATGAAATTGATTTTTGGCGCTAATAATCGGACCATGTCACTTTAACATGAACATTTATTTCCAACAATTTTCAACCTTTTACAATCAAATTTTGGGCAGATTCAGGTACATAAATGTACATAAATGTGGGTCAATATAATAAGTACACATGGGATGGTAGGTTTATTCTGAAATTAAATTTATTCAAAGCTAAATCTTTGGTAAGCACATGCAGTGGCTATCTCAGTATGATCTTCCTGCCAGGACTTATATATATATATGATGGATATAAAGGCATTCAATACGCTGTACAATCCATAAACGGAAGTCACCTTCACTCAGGACTGGTACAGTTCAACCCTTACAGTCAGGGGATATACATGTATGTGGGTTTGCCACACGAGGGGAATCTTTGGCTTTAAAAGCTTCTTTATAAAGGATATTTATTGCTGAATTGTATTAAATTTTTATGTAGTAGATCATTGAATGTATAATGTATGAGTCAATACTCAATGAAACAATACGCAATGGATCGATAGTATTTTGACACATTTGAACATATTTTAAGAATGGGGCCTATCAATTATATGTTAGTCAGAATTTTTGGCGCCCCCCCCCCCCGCAGGAGAGGTCAAAATTTGGACCGCCCGCCCCAAACCCAGCCCCCCCCCCCCTGTAACTAATAAATGAACACTCCAACACTCCCTAAAATTAGAGTAATGGCAGGGTTTTTTGTTGAATGTATAAAACGGACACAGGTTCCAAATTCGCTTTGAATTGATCTTTTATTTAATTCTATCCAATTCGATTTGAATTGATCTTTTATTCAATTTTCAATCCTTGGTACACAAACAAATACCGTCTCGGATGTTACTCTATAATGTAGAAGTTAATGACAAACACATTTGGAAAAAACAGCGTCTGTGGACACGAATAGTACACGTATATTATTGCTCTTTCACTTCAAAGGGTTCAGATTTTTTGCGAATTTTTGAGGGGGAACCCCCCCCCCATACCCAAACCCACCACCCCCCTATAACTAATAAATGAACAATTCCTAATAAGGATATAATAATAAATAATAAATGAACACTTACTTTAAAATAAACACTACCTAAGGGAGTGTTCATCATTAATGGCAGGGGGGGCGATTTTTTTTAGGGGGCTTTTTTTTTTTATCCTATTAAAGTAAACAACGACGGGCCGGAGCCACCCCCCCCCCCCCCCCCCACCCGCAAATAATAATAACATCGTAGCGAATACCTGCGGACCCTGGCAGAGTACTACCTTCCATTCCCACGCCGAGTATTATGCTGTAGGGCTCCCGGGAAAGTCCCCGCCCGAGTCAGGATGCCGGTTTCCCGCGGAGCGGGAAACGTCATACTGACACGGGCGAGATGGGAAAAGGCGCGCACGCGAGCGTGCGCGCCTACGGCGCGCACGGAACTACTTGAAGATGTATACGTGCGCGGGGGCGCACTGGTCCGCGGCTTAGCAGCTGCGTATCACATTCTGGAGAAGATAGTGAGATCAGAAGGTCTCTCTGTAGGGATAACACACTAAAACCACTAAAACAGTATAATTTAATATTCGGAAGCACATAAAGCTGTTTATACATAGGCCTATGAAAGTACAGATCTTGAGAAAAACCATGTTAAAGGACCTAATAGAAGCCAAGCTATTGCTTTTTAAAGGAAAAAAAAGTTTGAGAGGTTTCCTGGTTTGTTTTTTCTGTCAGTGACTATGCAGTGAGTTATCTCTGTGTAGGGGAGACCGGGGCAACACGGACCCCCGGGGCAAAACGGACCCGATCCCTAACTCAGTTCTCAGCTATGGATTCCATATTTTTGTCAAATTGGCTCATAGAATTGATAGAAATACCGGTAACATGTTTCTAAAAAAAAAAAAGATGCTACCTACGGTATTCCGGATTCCATAAAGAAAAAACTGAAAGTAGAGATCTTGATCTAATTTTGAAAAAATTTAAAAAGAGGTAAAGGATAATGTTTGATGGCTAAAACAATAATATTTTATAGCTAAAATAATGTGTAACATATTTGCAAATTCATTGGAGAAAAATATTACCCCACAGTTATTTATTTTCGAAAGATCATTTTTTCACATATTTTTCATGAAGCTGGAGCAAAACGGACCCCCCCCCCCTCACAATCATAAATCCTATGGTGAAACCCCATAGACATGATCAAAAAATGAAAAAAATAACCATGGTTGGCTTAAAAAATGATAAGAATGATGAGACATGCTTATTAGAATATAAAATTACTTCTTATAAGCCAATTTTTATTTTCGGGGGGTATTTTGGGGGTTGGGGGAATTCTTGATGAATTCAGGGGGAATTTTATTGAAATGCATGATATTCAACGGTCACAAAAATCAATTAAAATTGACAAATGTTAGATAATGGTCATGCATGACAAGAAAGAATTGAGTAATATTAAACATTGCTAAAAGATGGGAGCAAGAAAATTATTGAAAAAAAAGATAATATTCGAAATCAAAATTTTTTAGGGTCCCTTTTGCCCCACCCCAAAAACCCTTTTGCCCCAGGACTTTTGGCCCATGACCTTCGTAGGTCAGAATATGTTATGCTATCCCACTATGCTATTAATGGAACTAGAACAATATTAATTATTTTCATGGATGACATACTTCTATGCTTTGTTATGAACAAATAAATGTTTCAATGCAGGGGTTTACCTCTGAGTTATATGCCATCTTCCCTTAAGGGGTCCGTTTTGCCCCGGTCTTCCCTACACAATGCTGTGGAGGCTGCAGCAGGGGAGGGCCAGTTTGAGCCCGTTATGGGATAAATTCCCTTAGGAAGCCGCTTGGGGCTCCTTATATACCAGGATTGCGGACCATGCCAACGGACAACTGTGTTGATTCGGAGTCACGTGTGCTGCCATCTGTGAGTACCGCGTCTTTCCCGAATGCGAAGCTAACCCGTAATACACCTAGATATTGGTGCCCCTACAATAGGCCTTCCATGTTTTTCCTGTACAATTACTTTATTGTTCATGTAAAATTCCCTTGTGGTCCCTTATATTAATCCCTGATGGTATATATGGAATCCCCTTAAGGTTCCTGTATTATTCCTATGTAAAGGCAGTGACATTCCTTCACTCTCTTGATTGTTTGCTCCTAGCCTCTATAATATCATTTGTACCATTATTATCCCTGTAAAAGTCCCTCATGGGGGTAGTTGTATAGTCCACAAGGATGCCTAAAAATATATACTCCCTTATGCCTCTGTGCTGTCACTTATGGGTGCATTATGGGCTTCACCCGATGAATTACATGAATTGATTGGAAACCCCATGGAAATGCCACCCTATGAAATATAATAGAAAAGGCAAACATGTGAATGGATTTGTTACTTTATTAGCATACATGCATTCTTGCATACATTCCACTGTACAATGAGCTTGGTGACATGAAGTAGTAGGCTTGATGTGGAGAAGGGGGCCATGACGGTTTCATTACCCCCCTACTTAGTCTTATTGCAGAACCTATGACAAACTCTCACCTTCCCAGCGCTACCAGCCATCAGTGTATATTGTCGCTACATCAAAAGATATAACACGCAAACACGAAGATGTCCTCTTTTGTCATTGTGAGAGGGGTCGGGGAACTACGTCCATTTGGAGAAGGAAAAATGTAAGATTCCTCTACGTTGAATGTGAACTAGCAATATGTACTACTACAAATAGGAAAGAACAAAGACCTGTCATCATCATCATCATCATTATCAGCAATAGAAGTGTTGGCTTCTTGGTGATTAGCCTACTACAGGCAATAAGTACTTGAATACACAAAGACTACAGGAGGGGAGGTGGGGGTGTACACTACTGTCTGATGTAGAGTCTGTGCAGCATACAGCACACATCAGTCACACTGCATCCATTATCATCATCATCATCATCATCATCATCCTCACTTATTGTACACATACACATAGTAGTAGTAGTAATAGTAGTGATATGGCTTGTTGCCCGAATACTGATTTCTGTCATGTTGGGAGGAGGAGCCTGTTCTTCAGTCACTAAGTAGGTATGCTGCAGCACAAGACGCCTCATGCAGAGGTAGTAGTAGTAGGTGTGTAGACTATCTCAAAATAAAGAGGGCACATGGTAACAGGGAGTAGAATAAGGGAATAGCGTTGCGTAATCTGGGACTAGAATAAGAAGGATGCCTTTTCTCATGTTACAGAGGATGATGCTCACGACACACACGTACAAACTCACAACACTCTTCACTCAGTTTCGCGACATTTTCATGTTTTTTACCGACTGCCGGCTCTATCACCAGAAGAGATTCATAGGTACCATAGCACAGTGTGGTGAACCGTTTCAAGTTCCAGAGTAGAAAGAATGAACGTCATTTGTTTTCATTGAAACTTTCTTTGGGTGAGTAACAAGTCTTGCCTGTTGTAGGAGGGCAACAACTTTTCAGGTGTGCTGTCCCCAAAGCTATTGCAGAAGAGCCAGAATGGTCAATTACTAAACTATACTAAAGGTGTATAGAGGTACATGCTAAATCATCATCATCGTTCACTACGAGTGTTTGATAACTGTTGAAGTGATGCTATTTCAATGATGGAGCAATGCCTCAAAGGACCACTATTGGGACGACAGCATTGTGAGGGGAGGGGAGAAGTTAGTCGGCCACGAGCGTCACAAACGGGTTCAGCACCTAGAAGCAGCTCCTCAAGGCTCTTACCTGGATGACTTTGTTAAAACAGGAGATAAGAGAAGAGTCACACACTACCTGGATGACTTTGTTAAAACAGGAGATGAAACAAGAGTCACACACTACCTGGATGACTTTGTTAAAACAGGAGATAAAAGAAGAGTCACACACTACCTGGATGACTTTGTTAAAACAGGAGATGAAACAAGAGTCACACACTACCTGGATGACTTTGTTAAAACAGGAGATAAAAGAAGAGTCACACACTACCTGGATGACTTTGTTAAAACAGGAGATAAAAGAAGAGTCACACACTACCTGGATGACTTTGTTAAAACAGGAGATAAAAGAAGAGTCACACACTACACTTGTATACACCCCAGCACAGTTTGCAGACCAAACCAGCCAGACAGAAGGTCAAAGATATATCCTGTAATGGAAGATGCTTGCATCAAGTAGTAGTCCATAGTGGTGGTTGGGGGGGGGGGGTTCTCCTGGAAAAGCGTGCTCGTTTATACAGAGGGCAGGCGCGAAGACAAGACAACAGTTATAAGGTCAGCTATTATGTACACCGTTCAACATCTGACCCTGCGAGGCAAGGAATAAGGATAAGTACATTCCCTCTGGTCTGCCAGCTACTGATGAAAAGAGGAACTATCGTTCACAGGACATAGTAGCAGATGATGTGCCATCGTCACTAAAACTACCAACACTGGATAGCAGCCAGATTTTCTGGCTAGGAAAAATAGATCATTTATACTTCTTTTCGTCACAGGTTATAATCAAACCTATTTGATTTGTTCATTGACATGTAAGTTTACGTTAAATGTGTGCATCAGAATTTACGTACGAGACAAATTTAGTGATATCAGGGGATGGAAACACTAACCGACAACCATTATTAACAATACAATGCTTCACCAAACATGAGTGGTAATAGTGGAATTTTGTGTTAAAACCATATTTTGTTTACTTTGCCTTAATATTTCAATTGGAAACATAACAGTGAAACTTCAGTTTCAGTATTTGCTTGGAAGGTAGTTATTTACAATATTGAGGGAGGATTGCTCTGTACTGCTTTTATTGTAGAAGACAAATCACAGAAGTCTAATTGCAGTCCCCCATTGCAGCATGTTTACCATCAGTATAGACAATAATATATATAATAGTATATGCACTCTGTACAACAAGTATAAAGAGGAAATGGGCAGTATAATGTCCCAATGGGTAATATATCCATATAGCCAGGGTTCAAAGGTGCAGCGATTACATTCGATGCGCCATGGTTACACACCTCATCTTCCACAACTTGATAACAATCATAAATAGTATCATAAAATTACACCAAATCACAATGGAAATCATTATTGTTCAGCGATGACAATAATTGGCTGTGTTGATCTCTTCTGTGACTTGACAGTTCTGTGTTAAACTTTAGATGTTCTGTTTTTACGGACCAATTTTAACAATACAGCAGGTCTGGTAGCTATTGACAAAGATGATAACTACATTCTTATTCATAGCACTTCCATCCTGGGAAATGTGGCCTGTGTTGGTTAACTTTCCTGTAGGCAATTACTTTTCACAAACTCTAGAAGGAATAGTCCATGCAGAACAGAATCATAATACAATCAACCCTCATCTGCCACAGTCTTACCATTAATAAACCATGAAAATCAATCTATAGTGTGTTCTATTGAACAGCCCGCATGAGACCAAATCTCCAGGAGAATGATACTGAGAGAATCAATTGGATACACAAATACTTGACCATTTTGTACACATAATCTTTAAACATCAAGTTTATAGAACAGTCTGAGACATTGAACCATCTCTCAAGTTCAGACCTAGGGGCATATCTATGTCTCAGGGCAAGAACCAAAGACAATGAGGAAACCTCTGAAGTGGCCACTGAAGAGCAAGCAAACAGCCTGGACCATTACAACCAAGCGACTTTTGTGTGATATAGCAGAGAATTATAAAAACAAGAAACCATCCAGGTGCAAAGTAACAGTATAATGTTAATCATTCTAGTGTTATATTCACCAACTCCTTGACCAGTCCTTACTTGGTAGTTACAATATAGTACCACCAATCGAAATGACAATGGAAATGAAGCTTGCAATTAGAACTTAGTACTCAAAAGCAGCATCATAAAAGTATAGTTTTCTGCTGTTACTAATGTGGGCATAATTATCTGCCGACGTCTACTGTTCTTTTCTTCTAAAAGTCACCAAATAATCTAAATGAAGCATTCAGGTCACATGACCCACTTTCACAATCTCGCCGTTGATATAATTTTACAACCCGACATAGCTTGAAGAGTCAAGTTCACATAGAAAGTTTCTGTATGTGTAGGAACAAGGCTGGTATGTGTTTCTCCTATATATAAATATGTACACACACCCATGTGATGAGGGCCACATTATTGCCACGCTGAACAAGATATGTACTTGAGGAGCCCATGTACAGCTCACTACTTCACTACTGACATGTATACCACTCCCACTCTCCCAGAAACATGCCACAAATAGAGCTCAAGTTCAACACTCTACAAGGAAAAGAAAAACCTCTTCAGCAAAACAAAGGGTTAAGATACAGTTGGGGCAGAGTGCTCCGATAAGAAGGCGTTCTGCTAGGAAGAAGGCCAAGCAGTAGTGTAGCGTTGTTAGTTAGAAAAGCTTTCAATGTTGTTGGGATATTATCACTGTAACCAAAGCTGTGTTCAGTAACGATACGGAAAAGGTGTGCTTCCGGTATATTGCCGCATACAGTACTTTTCCGGCACAACTTTTTGTTAAAAACAATCTCCACGCACCAGTATTTTACACACTTTTTTGTATGCATACTTTATAACTTTACCCATGAAGGCTGATATAATGTGACCAATAGAACATAGATTACTATTATTGTAGTAATGATTTACCACTGCTACCCTCCTGGGGGATAAATGTAGCAATAAATGAATTAGTTTGTTTTGTTTTCCTAATCAGTGGTTAGCGGAGCATAAGTACACAATACCACAGCACTGTGAAAATATAAAACTTACATTCCATATCACAAGTATTGACAACCGTTCGTATTCTACGGATATTAAAACCACCTACCATGTCCCCCTTTCAACTGATCACATCAAACCATATTATATATAAGTTAGCACAATCCCTAATTTCCATTCTCTCTCATTTAAAAACCGAACTATACTCTGTATAATCATGTATAGATGTAATTTAGGAATCTTTTGTTGTTACAAGACTGCATTTCTGCACTTTTGAAGCTATTTTATAACAAAAAAGTGGATGTAGCTTGGGAAAGGGTATTCCCGCTAAACGTCTATGTCTTTATATCAGAATACAAAAGTGATCAGCAGGCTAATACTGCTAGCATCATAGAGGAAGCTTTCAAGTTACTATTTTTGTGAACGCTTTAAAAATCCGAAGTTGAAATAGTTTAAAAACCTTTTTAGGCACAAATCACACAAAATCATGAGGTAAAATGACAATTAAATAAAGTCAACAAAAGGTATGGGATAGGAATTGCCGAAGAAAAAAAACACGAAATTCACTCATTTAAAACAGAAACATTGTTTACTGTGAAATAAAATTGGAGGAATTAAATAAATCTTTAAAAATCTCCTACAAACCAAATGCAACCTATAAGTTTTAAAAAGTTTTAAGGAGTAATTAATGTATACCAGTTGTGCACTCCAGCATGGTTCCTTTGGTTCCCTTTGCAGAGATTGCTCACTCTCTTTATAGACACACTAAGAGTATCCTGCTGACCCTAGCATCAGGGCCGGCAAATATATACATATAACAATGTGATTTTGCGAACGATATGCCGCGATTCCAAACCCTGCTGTGCGACAGCTAGGCGTACTTGAGTTTCCATTTTAAAGAGTTTGTTTGCCTTGTTTATGTTCCGTGTGTGGATGGGCCGTCTGGTGATGTGCAGCCAAGGTTTGGGTGTTACTATGGTAACAACGGCTACACATGATATAAGGGGATGGAGGCACATTATCCCATGGTGTCCCACGACGGGCGTGCAACCATCTCACGAGTGCTACATTGTGACTAAACGGCTGCCATGCCACCCTCACTTGTTCATCGCCAACTTCCGCATTTGCCTTATGACAGCAGTAGCGTTGTAGGCTTGCTGCAAACAGAGGAAACACAACTTACAGTCAGAATATAAGATATGAGATAAATGGATTTTTTGTAGCTATGGCCCTAGTGTATGTAGGTAATGTACTCATCACCAAAAAACTTGGGTTGGAACCCACTTCTGTAGACCAATGCATCAAGAAAGGTGACCCTTTATAATAAAGTCGTGTTTACGTTAGTTTTAGCAGAATCCTCATACAATTGTCTGTAATGGCTATATTTGTGAACATCTCATATCAGGAGATTCAGAGGATAATTATCTTTCAAAAAGTTTTTACTAGAATGAAATAGTAAATTCTCAGAAACTTTATCAACAACTTTTCTGAAAAGTCAAACCTTCTTGCTGCGTTGATCTGTACTGTTTAGAATAATACGTCATCAATCTTAGTAAGTTACTTATATAATAGGTGCCGAAATAGCTTCATCTTTAATCAAAACCATTAATGAAACATAGAACTTAACTTTGTTAATGGTTCTTAACTTTATTTAACTCATCAAATAATGCTCTGGTTACACCCGAAGGGTCCGCATGATCAACAAATGCAGTGCTGAATGGTAACTCGCATTGGTGTCGCATAAAGACTAGATGGTGCACCATAACAAGAAATGCCATCTTTTAGCGGCATGTCGTCATTAGAGGGTTAACCCTGATAATTGGTGGATACTTACCTTCCACCGTGCCTTGGCGAATGTCTTCTTCATCTGGGCACTGACTGTAGCATGGATGTCCTTATCCAAAGCAGTATTACCAGAGATCCTGCAGGAGAAAAAACATATGTGTAAGTGAAGTTTAGGCCACACCCAAACAACAGTTGGTCAATGAATTTCACTTTTGAAATATTGGTGCGAGCGTTTATCTTTCGTCAATGGATAATGTAGATAGAAAAGTGGAGCGAGCAACAATTACATTTCCACCCAGCCTGCAATATTTTCGTGGAATTCGTGGACATTAAAAATCTGCAGATGTTTTGTTAATTTGCACTTTTCCGTGAAATGTTTACCTGTGAGTACAAATACACTCACAGTAGTTCTCGCATGATTTAATTTTCTGAATGAGATGCTATAAAAGCTAAATATCTAAATGTGTTAGTGATGTGTGGCCATATTGGTAGGGCTGCTTACCATGGATGTGCCAGAGCCTGCTTACATGTATACCTCTTCTTGGTGTCTTTGCACATCAAAGTCCGAATGAAATCCTTAGCTGAAATCATACGCATGTGAGAAATGTTCAAAGGGAGCAAGTGAAGCCATCACTAGCAGCACACATATGTAAGTTATGTATAGCACAGGGTACTTAACAAATGTATGTCATAAAGACATTTCAAGATTCATCGCAGTATTGTCAAAGTTGTTTGTATCAATATTATATGCCAGTTATAAGTACGGTAGCCCTGCTTAGAACTAAAATTATGTCCTGAAAACAATTTATTTTAAGCAAAATTCACATACCTGTAGTTATAACTTATCGCTTCTACCATATATGTCAACAGCCAAAGCTTCTACTACTCTTATATCTAGTATTTAATGTCCCATTGATATCTATACATTTCAGTAATTTCAGTATTTTATATTTTGCATCCTTGTTTCAAATGCATTATACACTAAACAAAGGAATTGATCCTGATAAAATTAAATTAAGAATTTCTAAATACAATTAAAAGCATTTTTCTATATTTACCGGATTCTGAAATCTCATCCCAGTACGGTGAATCAAATTCATACTCGGCTTTGAGTATCTGTCGGAAAAGCTCTGAATCGTTCTCATCGTAGAAAGGCGGATACCCACATAATCTGAAAAATTGGATTATTAGAGAAATTATGAAAGAAGTCACTAATGTTGCAATGTCCTTATGATACAAATTAAGTAGAAGAAATACATTTGAGGGAAAGCAATTACCAGTAATTGACCATGGAACAATAGTTTTTATGGTCAGAAATGTTTAAAGGGAGCAAGTGAAGCCATCACTAGTAGCACACATATGTTAGGTAATTAGCACACAGTATACTCAACAGATGTCATAAAGACATTTCTGGTATTTGTAAGAATTTGATTGGGACATTATGTGTCATTCAGTCAACATTTTGCCGAAAATAGGTGTAAGCGCACTTGTTAGAATAAGTGTGCCAACTACATTCAATACATATGGTTTTCCTGTATATACAACTATGGGAATAATAAAAGAGGAAAACGAAAGAGGAAAACGATGTTATACTTACAGAATATATGCGATTACACCAATTGACCAAACATCAACTTCTTTCCCGTATGGTTTCTGTGCTAATACTTCGGGTGCTGCAATGTGTACATGGTAAATGCTGAGTCAAGATGGTGAATATTTTAAAGAAGTATATTAGAGAATTTTTTTGAATTTAAGGCCTAATTCAGATTATGGATTTATGGTCCATGAAGAAGAACAACTCGCTCGAAATGTTGAGATTATAACATGATATGTCGGCTACTGGACTTACAAAGGAATAAAGGGTTGAGAATTCAAAAGAAAGGTTGTTAAAGTTTTCAGTTCCTTTCGTTACCTACCTACATATCCGGGTGTTCCACAGGCCGTTGCCATCGTGCCAGATTCCTCTGTCTTTGACAAGCCGAAATCACTTATCATGATTTTAGAGTCCTCTGCAGGACAATAATATAATAGGTTTTCCGGCTGAAAAACGAAAAGAAAGTTGTGAATGGTCATTTATGAATAATGTTAACAGTACACATTTGGTAAGGCCAAATAAAAAAAAAAGACAATATGACAAAATAAATACAGAAAAGAAGAATATAATTAGTACACAACTAGATTTCACCATTACGTATTATTGGCAGTTCAGTCATATCAGTACATTCGAGACGCTATTCCGCGCTTAATAGATTTAAACAGAACTTTTATAATTCTACTACTGTGTACCGAAAAATATGAAAGAAATAATTTGGGATCGACGGTATTGTCCCTGATATAGTCAGAGCCTTTTCAGTAAAAACACATAGACTGTGTTGGGAGTGTGAAAGTTTCTATATGGCTCTAATTGTCCATATTGTATAATGCACTCCTACTGTCCTGGCTATAGCACTTTGAGATTGTTTGACAGTTGAAGTTCTACCTCGGTAATTACATGACTCACGTCTTTCGATGTTTACTGATGATACATTATAGCTATAATCATGGGGTTATACAATATGTTTTATAACCAAATAGGAAATTAATTGCCATATATCATGTAACACTGCTTTACCAAGATTATAGGTCGACACCTTCTGTGATTATCTTGTAGCTATAGACGCAGTCTAAGACTGGGTGAGAGGGAAGAGAAAAATAACTTGTTTGTTTCCGCTAACTCGACCAAACGTAGGCAAACAGGGCCGACTCTAATTTCTTTTTGACGATTTTATAAAATGTAGCAGTTTTGAAGATTTCCTTTTGGACAAATCTTACAATTTGATGGTACTTTGTCCTAGACATTTACAACTTTGCCCGAGAGTTGTATATATGTATTTCACCAAATTTAAATGACTTCATGCAAAGCACTTCGGTCTCAATTTGTCACATTTTTCGGATCCAAAGTGTGTCTAGCGCGTAGATTCTAGGCTTTGTAAAAAAAAAGATATTTAAAAAAAAAAACCTGACCTACCCTACCTATTTGTTCTCGGTTACCTGAAATTTATTTTGCTGGGCCCAAGCATTTAGATTACAGCTGGTATCAATGAACTGGCAATGCCACTAATGACAGCATTTGCTAATACCCTGGATATAATATCTGGACAAAGGTCGCTGGGCTGTATTTATGCATTAAGCCGACAAAGGGCAAGGCGGAATAAAGCACTATGTCGTCCCCAAGGAGTGGTCATTTCATAACAAGGGGGGGGGGGATTTTTTTTTTGGGGGGGGGGGAGGGGGGAGACAAAGCCATGTGGAGGCGAATAGATTTGATCCCCTCTCGATGTGGGGGACCAAAATAATGTCACCACTTTTCAACAAAAAACTGACGTTCTATATTTAAACGAGGTCAGCTGCAATAACCTTGAACCAAATTGACCCCCCCCCCCCTCCCATTTTTAAAAAGCTGACCACTCCCTTGAAGTACTAAAATACAAGCCTCACCTTAAGATCTCTGTGAACTACTCCCTTTTCGTGCATGAAGTCTACGGCCTCCAATACTTGTCGTATTAAGAAGGACGCATCCTTCTCCGTGTAGCTACCCTTTTCTACGATCCGGTCAAACAGCTCTCCTCCAGTCACACTGAAACACATAACATAACATAATTTTATATTTTTTGGGATAAAAGGTTTACAAGGTTTGAGTACTGAGAGGGCTGTAGTCAATGCCACCTATTAAATGAAATGGCAACTACATCACTCGTGGGGTTGGGTCATATCTCCCTCAACCTGCAGCTTGGCGGGTTATGGACCCAGCCCCCACCTGTGAAATGTATCCATGGGCATTGGCATTTGTCTATTTTTACATTTTTGGGATACGAGATTTATCATACTTAAGTAATGGAATAGCCAAATTCAATGCCCTCCACCCCTTGAATACTATGTGGCCGTATTTCAAAGGACGTGGCCACACTCAGAGAGTTGTTGAATTTCCTAGCATCAAATCAAAAAATGAACACAAAGGCTGTATCCCACTCAGCCTGCGGCTTGAATTAAAGGATATAGGTAGTCATGACAACCATGTCCATCATGTCTATGTGAAAAGAATTGAGGAAAAAAAGTGTTTTGTAAGACGACAAACGTTGAAGAACGAGTAGATTGTTTGTGTTCCGTCCAAACATCATGAGTCTGGAGAACCCCTGGAGAAAAAGAGTATTTTCCTCAAGCTATTAACCCTTTAAGGACTGCATGATGCGTTTATGCATCATGCCCTTGATCGTCATGAATGATACACGAGTAAAACGCTATAGTGCAGCATTCATGCATCATGCAGCCCCTACAGGTTTTAGACACTGCTGAAGTATCGGCATGATGCATCAATGCAGAACTGGCGACTTACTGGCGAGTTACTCGCTAAGGCTGCATTGGTATAAAATCATGACAAATGTCATCTTTTAGTGACATGCAGTCCTTAAAGTCTTTTTTTTCAAATGTACTTCAGATTTCTCTTCATAATTATGCCTTGCCCATGCAGTACTGCAGATGGCGTACTGAGAAACGACTCTAAAAGCAGCCATTGTTAAACCCTGAGTACCGGCTTTTACATCGAAGCTGTAATTTCAAAGCGCCACCAGTTTCCTCTCTCCAAAACAAAAACACAGATTATCTACTTCAATGGATTCAGCCATTCAAGGACAATGCTACCTTAATAAAGCATGATGCACTAAAGCAGTGCCAGCGAGTAACTCACTGGCTCATATTGGTGCATCATGATCATGCTGACCCCTTTCGAGTGTATCACCCCTTTATAATCGGCATGATGCATGAATACCACCATTGATGCATTGAGGCATCATACAGACAAAGGCAATAACATATTAAATCAGCATGCTGTCCGTAAAGGCTTTTAACAATACGCTCGGTCTGATTCTTGAGTCCGACACAGCACGAGACAACACGAGACAAAGCGCAGGTGGATGGATAACTTCCTGATCACTGGTCAATGACTGCGGCCGGAGGGTGGCCGCTTTTACCGCACCAAGATGTATCTAGTCGAAGGCCGACTCCATTCACGATGGTTCATTGGAGTCGGAGAGCACTGTATTGTCCCAAAACATTCTGTGGGTGCAAAAGCATATCCGGCCAGCTCGAATTTTCCAGAGTCCCACTCCATCCCAAACAATAAAAGTGATGTTAAATTGATACCTTACATCCTAATCTCCATTTCTATGTTATTCTTATAAGTACCAGCACCCCAAAAAGACAATTTTGTGATGGGTTGCCATTATTTTACTCAGACAGCAGCAAGAAATAATGAACAATTGAGGCAAAGTGGTCATCCTATCTATAGGTATGGCCATGCAATGTGGTCATCCTATCTATAGGTATGGCCATGCAATGTGGTCATCCTATCTATAGGTATGACCATGCAATGTGGTCATTCTATCTATAGGTATGGCCATGCAATGTGGTCATCCTATCTATAGGTATGGCCATGCAATGTGGTCATCCTATCTATAGGTATGGCCATGCAATGTGGTCATCCTATCTATAGGTATGGCCATGCAATGTGGTCATCCTATCTATAGGTATGGCCATGCAATGTGGTCATCCTATCTATAGGTATGACCATGCAATGTGGTCATCCTATCTATAGGTATGACCATGCAATGTGGTCATCCTATCTATAGGTATGACCATGCAATGTGGTTATCCTATGAGTATGGTAACCAGACGGCAATAACAGCAATGCATTCTGGGCTATGAGCAGGCACGTGGAGGTGATCCCCGGGTTTTATTCCCGTCCCACACACGAGATCCACACGAGACCTGCGTCTGTCGGGGGTACGAGCCCCGGATGTAGAAACACAATGGATGACTTCCTGGCCACTCACCACGGTCACTAATCCCTACAGGGTACACCGTCTACTCTATCGCTACTCTCCAATATACTATGTATATTGATATACATTTTTATTTGTTGGGAATATAGGATTTATAATGCCTAACTATAGGAAGGGATGCATTCAATGCCCCCCATTGAATACAATGTGCTAAGAAGAAACAGTTTTTTCTTCATTAAATGGCTTTAAATGAAAAAAATAAATGCAAATGCCAACTACATTGATACCCCGTGGGGGCTGGGGCATATCCCACTCAGCCTGTGGCTTCGTGCTATATGGCCCCAGCCCCGACTCGTGAAATACGCCAGAGACCGTATCAATGGGCGTTGGCATTTGTCTATGTATCCCTACTGCATATTCAGAATCACAACTAGATAAGGCCAAAAAGATGGTAACATACTGGGAAAAGTTAAGGTAGGGTCGGATTTTGACCACAATTACATTACAAAATGGGAAAATGTCGGAAAGATGGCCAACAAAAAGACCAAATCCAATATAAGTCCAATATCTCTAATATGGTGCCTGTTACTAGAACAGCAACCCTCTGAATTATGAATACGAGGCAGGCACTCTACGCTGCAGTGGACATGGCATCGCTTCTCGGGACTATGTGAATGCTTCTACCTCCACTTCTTTAAATAGACATGCTTTTAGTACATTTAGTATACATGTATATCCATGTGAACACGAGTACTTAACGTCTACGGTATATCAGGTATACCTATGTACCGTAAAACCTTGCTTAGAAGCCACAGCTAGTACGCGAGTCACATCATGGGCACATAGTTGGGGTGTGGCTTATATGTGAGTTTTTAGATTTATACCACAGCGGGCACGGAGAACAAAGCATTTCACACCTCTTGTATACTGCATACAGCTAGTGGTACATGTATAAAATAGTTATAGGCCAAGTACCAATCTGTACGGGTATTCAGTGAAGGAGTCTATAACTTAGGCTACTTCACTGTATTTCGCATACAGATTGGTACATCTTATAACTACCACGTATACTACCGTACTCAGGGTTGCCACCGACAAGGTAGTTTTGAATTCCTTGACTTTTCCCTAGCATTTCCCTGACGTAGTATCAAATTTCCCTGACAGTCGCGACATAAACCGCATGTTTTTAAATGCCCTCCAACTATGAATATGTACTCCTTTTAAAGTTCCTTTTAAAGTTCTACTTAACAAGTGGTCATTATCTAAGAACATTTTTGCCCCCTCCTTCTTGAGGATTTAGATTTTTTCTCCCTAGAATCATGGGAAAATACAGACTTTTTGGAAAAAAACAGGTAACTTTTTTGGCATTTCAATGATTTCCCCTGATAAAATATCATTTTCCCTGATGTTTTCAGAAAATTTCATTTTCCCTGACATTTTGCTAAAAAAATCTGAAATTCCCTGACATTTCCCTGACCTGGAACAAAAAATATTTTCCCTGACATTTTTCCTGACAGTGGCAACCCTGGTATTAAAGGCACCATAATCAGCTCCCTGGTGCAGCTTATAAGATCGGTCCAAACTCTAGGTGCGGCTTATACGCGAGTTCTGCTTATACGCGAGGTTTTACGGTTCACACAGAGATGTCTGTACCACAGTGCCAAGAATAACCCGCCTACATGTAGCCACAAATAGTTACCATATCGTCCACCAGAGGGCTTGCTGCATGTCCACGTGACGTGTGTGACTTACCCTATAAGGGCCGCATAGTGCTTTAATAAATTACGCCCTTCATTGTAACTATGCATGAATGCAGCCCTGGGGAGTCGCTCACCAGGGCTGCATTCATGCATCATGACGACCACTTTGGGAGTGTATCAGACCCCCGTAGGTTCGGCATGATGCAATAATGCAGCCTTCTTGTCAAGAAGCCTCGCTAGGGTTGCATGCATGTATCATGACAACCAAGGGCATAGCACATTAAAGCAGTATGCGGTCCTTGAAGGGTTAAGCGGAGAGAGTTGTGTGTGGGTGATGTCTGCATGCTCTTGTATCTGTTTATACTCGTGCAACAAAAATGCTTTTTATTTAACCCTTTAAGGACAGATGTCGCTAAAAGACATTTGTCGTCATGATGCATAGAGTAACTCGCAAGGGCTGCATTGGTGCATCATGCCAACCCTTCAGGAGTGTCTTAACACCATATAGCGTCGGCATAATGCTTTCAAGAATGCAGCACTGGCGAGTTACCGCCAGGGCTGCATTCATGTATTATGACAACCAAGGGCATGATGCATTTAGGAAATACTAAAACTGTAGGAGAAATCGCATCTCTGCTAATAGTAAATCACCAGCGCTGTATTATTGCACGATGGTGTAGAAGCACATCATGTCGACCCGTTTGGGAGCTTCTCCAGCCCCACAGGGTCAGCACGATGCATAAATGCACCACAGGTGAGTTACTGGCCAGAGCTGCATTCCCAAAGCCCTATATGAGGGCCTTGAAGGGTTATTCTCAGTCTCATGGCATCTGATTCCCCAGTTATAAGATCCCTTTTTTCAATGACATGACAAGGACCTTGTTTCCATGAGTCATGACGGCACGCCACGAGCAAGGACCACCTCTAACATAACAAGGTAGCTCAATTTGGAAATTTTGCAAAAAAGGTTGTTTGCAAAGACATTTAATAGTAGATGGTATGACTATATTACTTAGTGGATATGATTCAGGGCTACATAAACGTAGAGTGCCATGACAGACTTGAATTTTGAAACCATTCCAGTGCCTGTACACGGGTACCCACAGCCGGTGTCGATTTTACAGGGCCTGTGCAGCTGTGTGGCCCTGTAGATCTTTAATAGACAATTCTGGTTCATGTCCTTGATTTTAAAGGGCCGTGTCACACAAGGGCTGTGTCGCACATTCTAACAACCACTAACATTGAATAACCACATTTTCTCGGTTATTTTACATATTCGAAAGAAAATTTAATGGAGGGAGTTTATGAGTGTACAGACTGTCTCCTATTGATAAATACCTTCCCTTTCTTTCAAAACTCTAAAATATCTCAGGGCATCGAGTTTAAACAGACTCCACAAAGAGAGTAGAGCATTGGGATCCGCGTACAATCAACCCCGGAATGAGCTAAAGCAGGGCGTGAAACGGCAATCATTAGAGGGCGCAAGCAAAAGGAGCAAAGACACAGGCTCCTGGTCCCCTCGACATGACGAGTTACGCGCCAGGGAGTTACTCACCAGCGAGTTACTGGACAGTGATGTATCATGACAAGAAATGGGCCCCGTGCATTAGAACACTATATGCGGCCCTTAAAGGTTTAAGTAACTGAACTCAGAGTCAGAGTGAAGAGCAAGGTTTCTTTTTAGTGTCAATACAAACCGGAAGTGGTCTACATGGCCTACTTTCGGTTCATAAAGCACCACATCCTGGTGGTGATTGTAGGAACTACTCCCCGTCGTCACGCCCTATTACAAACCATTCAGACTTCTATCACTCTCCAAGCAGAGCTGTGGTCCCGTGGGACACTCTCCATGCACAGTCCATTACTGGGTGTGAGGGTGACGTTACCGGAAATCCTCTGTGATAAGCCGACCTCCCTTATATAATAAGCCGACCCCCGACTCTAAGAGGATATTGTAAGCCAAATTTGCATCCATCTAAACGTGGTTAAACTATGATTTACTTGATAAAAAGACATCTTGATAAATAGACAAAACTCCATGCCATTGACATACATGCACATCATATTTCACAAGTTGAAGCTGGGTCATATCACACGATGCCGAAGGCTGAGTGTGATATGACCCAGCCTCAACAAGTGATGTATGATGTGCATTTATGTTAATAAGTGGGGTTTTGTGTTTATTACATGGCCCTACTGTCTTAAAATGAAGTTTGGGGGCCATGGAGTATGGCTACACCGTACTCCATGGGGGCATGGAGTATGGAGGTCCCATAGGCTTAGGATAGCAAGGCCGTACCACCATGTAATAAGCCAACCCCCCTCTTTGAGCCAATGCCATGAGCCGAATCCGGCCCGAAATCCCCAAAAAAGGTCGGCTTATCAGAGAGGTTTTACGGTATTTATCATTGGTCAGGAAGGCTGTGCAGTGACCGGTCCAGGTCACCTCCCACCTATAGGGAAGGGTCCTGTGTTGGACATGGGCGCCGCCATCTTGGATTTTAGGATAGGACTACTGTAAACATATTTTAGTTCGTGCTGTACATATGAGTACTAACCAACTCGCCTTGGTCTTTCCATTTTAGGCCAAGTCCTTATGAGTAACAACTGAGTAAGGCACTAGTCATATGTTGTTTTGCCTCAATTATTCTTGAATATCACTTGGTCATGTCTGACCAATGTCCCTATGACCAACCTGGGATAGCCACTACAGACTAAATGCCGGGGCTTTTAGATTATCTGTGTAATTGAGGGCCTGAAAAAGAAAAGGTCATGTTTCCCCGTGTCCATAACAGCCACTGTACAAGATGGCGTTGTGGGCTCCCAGATTATGAGTCTGAACTCTCAGATCTAAACGAGAGTAAAGAAGGGAGCTCTACTCTCAGGTTTAAGAAATGTTGTAGCCGAATCTGTTTAGAGAATCTCTAAATAGAAGCATTAACCTCAGATGCTCCTCAGAGTGGTTTCCTTTATTTATGTCAACAGACATTGGAGACTGAGCAGAGGGTGAACACTGTCCATGACTAAAGGGTAGGGCAAGATGTTTTCATTAATTTATTATAAGGCCACACTTTTTTTTAATTTGGGTTACGGATCCTTCAAAAAAATTTCAACGCACGGAGGACGAAATAAAAGAAATTAAAAATAAAATAAAAGTTAGCCCCTGGGCATTTTATTTATCTTTTGTACAGAAAGCCTTTATATCCCAATGTCGGAGGGAAAAATAAAAAGGACCACCCACAATAGAAAGGATGATCTGAGAATAGAAATACAATAATATTTTAATAGGTAAACAGATTTTTTTGGAAAGGTTTCAAAAGTCGGGAAAATTCCAAAGTCCCATTTTACCTTAATGAAAAGTAGATAGTTGTTTTCCTGTTGATTTTAGCTTTCTTTTGGTATATCATATCATATATCTTTTATTTTTTTCCTGTTTTTTTTCTTCTCTGGCTTCACATCGGAGGAAATTTAAAAAAAAGTTTAAAATTCAAATTTTATTTTTATTCTGATTTTGGGCTTTCCTAGTGCGGCGGGCCCGTAACCCAAATTTAAAAAAAAGTGTGGCCTAATGGGACAATAAATTTACTTCTTTGTATCATATCGTGGGAATGAAATTATTTTTAAAATTAAAAGTCTACAATTTACAATGTAATGTATATTTGCCTGTAAATGAGTTTTTTTGATCTCCGATTCTGCATAGTTTTGAATACTGCATCTTCTGTTGTTAAACCTGCATCTGATCTATCACATGATGTTTCATCCCCCCCCCCCCCCCACTCCCCGCACCACCAACCCGGTCCTAAGGGAGTGTTCATTTATTAGTTACAGGGGGTGGGTGGGTTTGGGAGGGGGGCATAAAAATGTTGACCCCTCCTGAGGCAGGGGCGTAAAAAGATTTCTTGAGGTGTAAAAAAATGAATACCCCTTTTTAGCAAAAAGAGCCTGCGCATTACTATAGTTCAAATGGGACTGGGCCAAAAAAATATCCCTGCCTTTGGCGAGGGGGTCAAAATTATTCCACAAGCTGCCGAGCAGGGGGGCGGCGTAAAACGTTTACACGCCTCTGCACGGAATTCCACCACCACCCCTGTATTCAATAAATGACCACTCCGTAAGCTATCCTACACCACGCTTCACCCCCCCCCCCCCACCTCTCCTCCATCTTCAACCAGTGTGTGTGGGAGGAGGTGAATGTGAGAAGACATAAAGTTGCTGACTCAGCCCTTTTTCTCCCCTAAAGTCTCCCTCCGCTCAGTTTCCCTCTCACGGTGACAGGCGACGCACCAGGAAGTAACTAGTCCTGTTGTAACAGGCGGCGGGACCGGGGGCGGGGCCCGTCACGGTGACGGGAAGTGACTAGTCCAGTTGTAACAGGCGGCGGGACCGGGGGCGGGGCCCGTCACGGTGACGGGAAGTGACTAGTCCTGTTGTAACAGGCGGCGGGACCTGGGGGCGGGGCCCGTCACGGTGACGGGAAGTGACTAGTCCTGTTGTAACAGGCGGCGGGACTGGGGGCGGGGCCCGTCATGGTGACGGGAAGTGACTAGTCCTGTTGTAACAGGCGGCGGGACCTGGGGTGGGGCCTGTCACGGTGACAGAAAGTGACTAGTCCTGTTGTAACAGGCGGCCAGACCGGGGGCGGGGCCCGTCACGGTGACAGGAAGTGACTAGTCCTGTTGTAACAGGCGGCGGGACCGGGGGCGAGGCCCGTCACGGTGACGGGAAGTGACAAGTCCTGTTGTCACAGGCGGCGGGACCTGGGGCGGGGCCCGTCACGGTGCCAGGAAGTGACTAGTCCTATTGTAACAGGCGGTGGGACCAGGGGGCGGGGCCCGTCACGGTGACGGGAAGTGACTAGTCCTGTTGTAACAGGCGGCGGGACCAGGGGGCGGGGCCCGTCACGGTGCCAGGAAGTGACTAGTCCTGTTGTAACAGGCGGTGGGACCAGGGGGCGGGGCCCGTCACGGTGACGAGAAGTGACTAGTCCTGTTGTAACAGGCGGTGGGACCAGGGGGCGGGGCCCGTCACGGTGCCAGGAAGTGACTAGTCCTGTTGTAACAGGCGGTGGGACCGGGGGCGAGGCCCGTCACGGTGCCAGGAAGTGACAAGTCCTGTTGTCACAGGCGGTGGGACCAGGGGGCGGGGCCCGTCACGGTGCCAGGAAGTGACTAGTCCTGTTGTAACAGGCGGTGGGACCAGGGGGCAGGGCCCGTCACGGTGACGGGAAGTGACTAGTCCTGTTGTCACAGGCGGCGGGACCAGGGGGCGGGGCCCGTCACGGTGACGGGAAGTGACTAGTCCTGTTGTCACAGGCGGCGGGACCAGGGGGCGGGGCCCGTCACGGTGACGGGAAGTGACTAGTCCTGTTGTCACAGGCGGTGGGACCTAGGGCGGGGCCCGTCACGGTGCCAGGAAGTGACTAGTCCTGTTGTAACAGGCGGTGGGACCAGGGGGCGGGGCCCGTCACGGTGACGGGAAGTGACTAGTCCTGTTGTAACAGGCGGCGGGACCAGGGGGCGGGGCCCGTCACGGTGACGGGAAGTGACTAGTCCTGTTGTCACAGGCGGTGGGACCGGGGGCGGGGCCCGGCACGGTGACGGGAAGTGACTAGTCCTGTTGTAACAGGCGGCGGGATGGATATCCGCTGGGGGAGTGACACCTCTGAATGCAGACTGCAGTCAGGCCCCACACCCTGGTGGTGGGTGGGAGAACTACAGGAAGTGAGGAGTCAGATGGGACCTGCTCAAACTACCCCCAACCCGTTTTATCTATGTAAAAAGGTGCTCTGAGCTGTTTTGTACTGAGAAGCTCGCTCTGAGTGTAGTACTCTTGGTGACTGAATGAGTGACAGTTGGTCAGCGAGTGGGCAGGTTGGATCGGAGATTGATTGATTCAATTTCAATTTTTTTTTTTCAATTTAATCGTTCATTATACTGAAAAGTACATTCTACAAATTAATGCAGGTATCAATTGACTGATTGATTTGTTTAACATCCAGGCGTACATAGTAACCTAGATGGGACTAGCTTCAGTTAGCGAGGAGTCATCCACTAATAGTGGTAGTCTGCCTTGCAGTCAGATATGTATTTAAATGCTGCTTGCCCAACACAACAAGGATCACGTCTATGGATGATTGATTGGGTAGCGGCATCAGTGTGGAGTAGACTAAATGAGTGACAATGGGTCGGCGAAAGGGTAGTTTGGCTTGCAGCATCAGTGTGGTGTGAATTATGTTGGATGCCCATGTTGGTACGATGAACTGTACCGTAAATTCTAGCGTAGAAGCCATGGCGAGTAGAAGCATGCTAGCAAGATCGCCAGTGTGGCTTATTTGATCGGCAGAGAGACACGATGCGGCTTATAGGGGAGTTTTTGCTACTATAATACAGTACGAAAGTCACCGTAATCAGATCACCTGTTCGACTTACAGGATCGGCTAAAAGATGGGGTGCGGCTTATTCGCGAGTTAACCTTGTACACAAGAATTTACGGTATTCCTCCGATACTAGGCGGCAGTACCGATGTAGACCACTAAACTAGGTGTGGGTGCCCCTGTTGTATACACTATTCCTCCAATACTAGGCGGCAGTACCGATAGGGACCACTAAACTAGGTGTGGGTACCCCTGTTGTATACACTATTCCTCCCATACTAGGCGGCAGAACTGATAGGGACCACTAAACTAGGTGTGGGTACCCCTGTTGTATACACTATTCCTCCCATACTAGGCGGCAGAACTGATAGGGACCACTAAACTAGGTGTGGGTACCCCTGTTGTATACACTATTCCTCCAATACTAGGTGGCAGTACTGATAGGGACCACTAAACTAGCTGTGGGTACCCCTGTTGTATACACTATTCCTCCAATACTAGGTGGCAGTACTGATAGGGACCACTAAACTAGGTGTGGGTACCCCTGTTGTATACACTATTCCTCCAATACTAGGCGGCAGTACCGATAGGGACCACTAAACTAGGTGTGGGTACCCCTGTTGTATACACTATTCCTCCAATACTAGGCGGCAGTACCGATAGGGACCACTAAACTAGGTGTGGGTACCCCTGTTGTATACACTATTCCTCCAATACTAGGTGGCAGTACTGATAGGGACCACTAAACTAGGTGTGGATACCCCTGTTGTATACACTATTCCTCTAATACTAGGCGGCAGTACCGATAGGGACCACTAAACTAGGCGTGGGTACCCCTGTTGTATACACTATTCCTCCAATACTAGGCGGCAGTACCGATAGGGACCACTAAACTAGGTGTGGGTACCCCTGTTGTATACACTTTTCCTCCAATACTAGGCGGCAGTACCGATAGGGACCACTAAACTAGGTGTGGGTACCCCTGTTGTTACATGTATTAGGAACACTTATAGCCAACCTGCATGGAGGGCCCCATGTTTACGGTGCACTCTGGGGCATATAGGTCAAGGGACAGCTATAAATAGAGAGCGGACATCGCATACTGAAGGTTTGGTGGGGGGGATCAAGATGTTGTGTGGATGGCGGTTAAGCAGTGCAGTGTGTCACTGACTCCAATGGAGCGGTGCAGTGTCTAGCGGCAAAGCCGCTAGTATACACTATTCCTGCAATACTAGGCGGCAGTACCGATAGGGACCACTAAGCTAGGTGTGGGTACCCCTGTTGTATACACTATTACTCCCATACGAGGCGGCAGTACCGATAGGGACCACTAAACTAGGTGTGGGTACCCCTGTTGTATACACTATTCCTCCAATACTAGGCGGCAGTACCGATAGGGACCACTAAACTAGGTGTGGGTACCCCTGTTGTATACACTATTCCTCCAATACTAGGTGGCAGTACTGATAGGGACCACTAAACTAGGTGTGGGTACCCCTGTTTTATACACTATTCCTCCAATACTAGGCGGCAGTACCGATAGAGACCACTAAACTAGGTGTGGGTAACCCTGTTGTATACACTATTCCTCCAATACTAGGTGGCAGTACTGATAGGGACCACTAAACTAGGTGTGGGTACCCCTGTTGTATACACTATTCCTCCAATACTAGGCGGCAGTACAGATAGGGACCACTAAACTAGGTGTGGGTACCCCTGTTGTATACACTATTCCTCCAATACTAAGCGGCAGTACAGATAGGGACCACTAAACTAGGTGTGGGTACCCCTGTTGTATACACTATTCCTCCAATACTAAGCGGCAGTACAGATAGGGACCACTAAACTAGGTGTGGGTACCCCTGTTTTATACACTATTCCTCCAATACTAGGTGGCAGTACAGATAGGGACCACTAAACTAGGTGTGGGTACCCCTGTTGTATACACTATTCCTCCAATACTAGGTGGCAGTACTGATAGGGACCACTAAACTAGGTGTGGGTACCCCTGTTGTATACACTATTCCTCCAATACTAGGCGGCAGTACCGATAGAGACCACTAAACTAGGTGTGGGTAACCCTGTTGTATACACTATTCCTCCAATACTAGGTGGCAGTACTGATAGGGACCACTAAACTAGGTGTGGGTACCCCTGTTGTATACACTATTCCTCCAATACTAGGCGGCAGTACAGATAGGGACCACTAAACTAGGTGTGGGTACCCCTGTTGTATACACTATTCCTCCAATACTAAGCGGCAGTACAGATAGGGACCACTAAACTAGGTGTGGGTACCCCTGTTGTATACACTATTCCTCCAATACTAGGCGGCAGTACCGATAGGGACCACTAAACTAGGTGTGGGTACCCCTGTTGTATACACTATTCCTCTAATACTAGGCGGCAGTACAGATAGGGACCACTAAACTAGTTGTGGGTACGCCTGCAGCTATTGACCTGCCTGTGAGGACTATACTTCACCTGCTTCCTGCTAGAGGGCGCCACAGGCAGCTCACTTCTGGGAAGCCTAGTTAACCCAGAATACAATGCAAACAGGAAGTGGGTGCGCACGCAATCTCCCGTCCTGTAACGAGGTCAGCAGTGTGCGGTGTAGTCCCATGACTGGTGGCAGTCTCCATCCCTCCGCCACACACCTCCTGACATTACCTACCGTAAAAACTTGTGGATTAGCCGCACCTAAGGGAGTGGTCATTTTCTGTCAAAAAAAGGAAAATATTGGTCCCCCCAGGAGGGATTTTCGGTCCCCCTACCCCCCATGGCGAATAGAAATTGGCTGCGGCCGACCCCTTTGAACTATAGAAATGGATGGGCTTTTTCGCTAAAAAGGGCTGCAATTTTTTTGGTCCCCCCTCAAGAGGGATCCAATTTTTTTGGGTTTCCCCCTTCAAGGGGTCTAAATTATTTGAGTTCCCCCAAAGACCACCAACCACTCCTGTTGTTAAAAAATGATCACTCCCTAAGTAAGCTGTACTCCTGTCTTATCTTACATTAAGTCGGTATCATGTCTTTTCCGGTCCGTTCTCATGAACATGGAGCTGGGTGCTAATACCCTCTAGACCCTAGCTTTCACGAGGTGTATCTTAGAGAATACCAGTACCATAGGGATATACTATATTTATACTAGGTCTACAGGATACATACACAGTGCCCACGGAAGTCACTTGTGGTCACTACAGGTTAATGGTTGTCACCTACCCCTATTTCGTCACTGCCTCCTGCTTACTGTTGCACGATGAGAAAAGTCTCTAGTGCTACTCATTTCAGGCTAAGACAACCCAGGGTGGGGCTCAAACACGGGACCTTCCGATTACTGTGCGAGCGCACTCCCCGACTGCGTGCTCCTGACCCCCAGACTTTTGGAATAGCCTCACAGGGGATCTCATTATGGCGACTCTAGTCCAGTAGTATACATATTAAAACTGTACAAAACGATACACAGCCGAAAATAATCATCTCATTTCAAGAAAATAAGATAAATTAACTCGCCTGGCAGACAAATGACTAGTTTTACGGAAAAGATTTTCTTGAAACTAGTCATTTGTCCGCTAGACGAGTTTATTTATCTCATTTTCTTGAAATGAGATAATTATTTTTGGCTGTGTAGCTTATAGGATTTTACGGTAGATTAAATGGTATAATTAAAAACTTGTAAAGTAGTCTTGTTACTCACAGCTCCATGACGAGGTACACGTGTGATTTGTCTTCGTACACATCTAGAAGCTCTACTATGTTCGGGTGTTTTAGTCTGAAACAAAAGACAAAACATGTTGTAGTCATCATCATTGTACAAACATCACTAGGTTTCTTATAGCTTTAAAGTACCATGTGGCCAACGTCATGATGCTTGAATGCAGCCTTGGTGAATCTACACGCCAAGGCTGCATTGAAGCATCATGCTGATCCTTAGGGATTGAACGCTGGTATCATGGCGAAAATGGCAAAAGACACTAAAGAATTCTGCAGTTCCTGAGTTTTCACATTGACTCTATAAATAAATGCCAGAATTGGGTTATTCTCTTGTACTCTTGAATTAAGTCCTGTTTAATGTTGGGTGATCGAAGACTGAAGCATGTATATCTGCTTACGTAGCTATTACTATGGCCGTTCAAGTTCTGAACAGGATAAATTGCTTTGATGAAGCAATTTTGAGAATTGCTAGAGTTTTCTCAGACAGAACTACACATGGTTACCATGCCAGTTCCAGCCGACATACATGTAAACTAACCAGTCACCACGTTACCAGCACCGAAAGGAAGTATATAAACCGTCCACCTTACATAAACCCTTTAAAAGAAAAGACCGGCATTCTTTTGTGTGGCCTTCTATATGTAGTATTGGCATTGATTAGCAATATTCTGACGTACATTCTATCAACATATGCAGCATAAAGTAGTTAAACCTGAGATAGACTTGGACAAGGTCAAAAACGCCTATTTAAATTAATTAAGTACAAAGACAAAATCGTCTGCACTTATGATTAGCCCTTGAAGAGCCCTTAATTGGCCATCAAGGCATACTAAAATTGATGTAGATTACCGAGCAACCAATCAAGAAGTCGTTATAGTGCTGTCTATACCAATCAATTGGAATGGGCTGAGTGTGTCTGGTACATTTCTGGCCTCTTATTACGTCACTTTTACATGAGCTATAATTGTTTCTTTCTGAGTTAACTGCTTTATGATGCATATGTATATACAATGCACGTCAGAATATTGCTTACTGATACCAATACTACCCATAGAAGGTCACATAGAATTACGCTGGTCTTTTCTTTTAACCATTTAAGGACGGCATCATGCCCTTTGTCGTCACATGATGCATGACTCACCAGGGCTGCATCCAAGCATCATGCCGACTCTACGGGGCTAAGACACTCCCGAAGGATTGGCATGATGCACCGATGCAGCACCGGTGAGTTACGTGTCGGGGCAGCATTGATGCATCATGATGACAAATGTCATCTTTAAGCTACATGTACATCCTTGCTTAAAGGCACCGCATAGTATGTTAATGTGCTATGCCCTGAGTTGTTGTATGATACAACAATGTACATGAATGGAGCCCTGGCGAGGAACTCTTCATGAATGGATCAACACAACTATTGGGTCTGCTTGAATGCAGCACTAGCGATTGCTCACCAGGGGCGCACGTATTCATCATGACGACAAAGGCGTAGTGCATTAAATCATTATTTGGTCCTTAACCATTTAAGGACACATGTCGCTAAACGATGAATTTGTCGTCATGATGCACCAATGCATCCCCAGCGAGAAACTGTGCCGGTGCTGCATGCATTGGTGCATCATGCCAACCCTTCGGGGGTGTTTTAACGCCAAAGAGTCGACTTGAATGCAGCATTGCTGAGTTACTTGCTAGGGCTGCATTCATGCAGCATGACCAATTGTATGATGCATTAATGCATTATGCCGTCCTTAAAGGGTCAATGGGATTAGACAATAGCGTGCACAAACCCATATAGTGGATTATCCTTGGCATGATATGAGAGCCTTCAGGATGTCATGTTATCCATGTATATCTCTTTAAAGGCCGCACAGTGCTTTAATTGATATGCTCTTTGTCGCCATGGTGCATGAAGCCAGCCCTGGCGGGTAACTCGATAGTGCTACATTCAAGCATCATGCCGACCCTTCAATATTGTATCAACCCCGTAGCGTCGGCATGATGCGTGAATGTAGCGCTGCATCATGACGACAAAGGAGACATACACTATTAGAGCACTATTTACACAGGTATCCATCCCTACCTCCACCAATGCAGTCCTTCACCGTGTATAGGACCATATACAGTACCATAAAATGATTGTTACTCCACATGCAAGATGCGGCTCTTAGCTATATCGTCAAAGAGTAATACATACTAAGAGGGTCTCCTAGATGATTCCTTGTCCTTTACCTAACTCCATAGCGCCCCCTTGTGGATGGAGTGGTGTGTAGCTCTAATCCCACTCCCCATGAATTTACATTGATTGATTGATTGGTTGATTGATATGCTAACCCATGGATGAGTTGTGTACCTTACTCCATCCACCAGGGGGTGCCATGGGCAATAGATAGGACAAGTGGGCGACGAGATTCCCACAAAATGCTTAAATATCTACATAATCAATTTTCAAAACACTTAAATTCTACAAATTAACTAGGAATTACCATAATGTGCGGCTACGCTAAACCCTAAAACGTCACCCTCATGGGGCCTTTGCGAACCAAGAGACAACGCTAGTTAGTACTGACCTATGGTTTGTGCATCTTCGTATTCTTTGCTCTTATCTTTAGTTGAAATGTTGAGGGGATAATGTGAGCTAACGGTAACTATTTAAGGGCCGCATGGTGCATCAATGGATCATGCCCTTGATCGTCATGATGCAGAAATGCAGCCCTGGAAAGTGACTTATCAGTATGGCATTCAAGCACCATACCAACTGCACAGGGTTGATACACTGCTGAAGGGTCGGCATGATGCACCAATGTAGCACCAGTAAGTTACTCGCGGGGCTGCATTGGTGCATCATGACAACAAATACCATCGCTTAGCTGCATGCCACCCTTAAAGGGCTATTGACCTCAACCTGTATTACATGTCTTTTATACTTTGATGCACAGTGACTGTCTACAAACTAGCTATAGTATACCTGCAGCATTTTTTTCATGCATTTTCCAAAGTTGAGGCTGACTGAATAGGTGAATACTGACACGGCAAATGTGTTCTCATTAACCCTTTATAGATAGCATGTCACTAAAATATTACATTTGTCATCACGATGCACCAATGCAGCCCCGGCGAGTAACTTACTGGTGCTACATTGGTGCATCATGCCGACCCTCCGGGAGTGTCTTGACCCCATAGTGTCCGCATGATGCTTGAATGCAGTACTGGCAAATTACTCACCAGGGCGGCATTCATGCATCATGACGACCAAGGACATGGTGCATTAAGCCCTCACGCCGTCCTTAACGGGTTATCAGCGTTCAATGTGCACCAGGTACACGGAGTGGTCACGTGACCTCCCAGTCCCCGTGACTGACAGTGACATTATAACAGAACATCGCCTGCCGATATCCCACATCTCCATATACTACTTAAAGTCAGTTTATGTCTCAGAGCCTGCCATGTCGCCATCTCAATGCACTACTTGGCCCTACTACAATGTACTACACAAATGTACCAACACTATAGCGATGACTCGGTTTTCTCCGCATGGGCGGCCATGTTAGTTCTGTGCTCGCAATCTATCGTGAGACTTAGGCAGTGACCAGCCACTCACACACCATAGCTTCCGGGGAACAGGCTACAATACGAGAGCGGAACCAAGGTCTCACGAGATTGCTGGTGTCAGTATAGACAGAGTGGCTGCGGGAACAAGTCCGCACCAGTTAGAGAGCTATAGACATGCACTAGTGTAGCTTGACCTACATAGAGAGAAGAAACAGCGTCAAAAGGGTTCGCCTAAGGGAGCCTAGGTGACTCTCTGGCTGACCTAAGGGAGTCACCTGGGGGAGTCATATGACCCAGAGAGCTATATGACTCCTCCAGGTGGCTCCATTAGGTCTGCCAGAGAGTCACCTAGGCTCCCTTAGGCGACCTGGACTCACTTAAACAGGGGAGGCATTCTGGACGCAGCCTGGACTCCCTTAATTTTGACGCTGTTTCTTCTCTGTGTAGAGTCAACCAGTACTTCGAGACGTCCACCTCAATTTTGTTAGTCAACTACTTTATGTCGTTAAAATTGACGGTATGATGCATGGACCACTCACCAGGGCTGCATTATAGCATTATGCCTACATGCACCACAGAAAAGCCGGCGTGATCTGGCATGATGGGTACAATGGGGTAAAATTCGACACGTGCGACACAGCACTTTTAAAAATCGACACGGGCGACACGGCACTTTTAAAAATCGAGGGACACAGACATCTTTTTAAGACCCCAGTATATTCTATATACATGTGTATATAAAAATCGACACACGACCCGGACCGTTTTGCTAAAAATCGACACGGCGACGCGCTCAAAACTGGGGGTACCCATGTAGAGGCACATGATGCATGAATGCAGCCCTAATATATAGTACTAAGTAGACTGGCCAGGGCTGCATTCATACATGAAGACGACACAGGGTATAGCACATTAAAGCACTATTAGAGGGTCAAACAGATATTTGGCACCCTTCCCTCCCTGTGTCATTGTTTTATATACACCATCTGACAATAGTGTACAGTTATCAGGGCCTTCCTACATGTGGGGCCATGAAATAGCTCTTAACCCTTTAAGCACGACATGGTACTTTAAAGGCAACATTTGTCGGCATGATGATCCCATGTAGCAGCGATGTAGCTCTGCATAGGTGCATCATGCCAACCATTTGCGAGTAGCTACCTCGTAGGTTAGGCATGATGCATGAATGCAGCGGGTTATTCTACAGAGCTGCATGAATGCATCATGACAACAATAAGGCAGTGTGCATTACAGTATCATGCTACCCTTAAAGTGTTACCCCCGCACTAGATAAGCCCCCATACAGCCGCCTTCATAGATGTCCCCCACTTCCACTGCCGCACAGAAAATGATGACTGTGCATTTTTTGTCGGCATATTTCACCCTATATATAGTAAATCCCCCGGCCCAGTCAGGACAAGCTATAAATAGCATATCTCTATATAAGGGCATACTGTGTAACTGCAGCGCTACTGTGGCAGTAGCAGTGGCAGAATTAGGTACTACAATCCAGTTTGAATCTTTGCTGGTTCTCACAGAGCAGTGCCTTTAGGGGATAAGGTGATACAGGAACCAGCGAAATGGATGCTACGTCCTGGGACAAATCACAGGCATAGAGGGCGAGATAGGGACAAGACGGCGGTTTACGCAGGTTGAACTGCTACAGTTGTAAATATAGGGCCTAGGCGGGACTGCAGCTGGTTGTCTGGGGGGACAAGATGGCAGCTACGGTAACACCGGACGACTTGACAGTGCCCTATATCCCTTACCAGACCCCGATAGGGTGTCCTTCTGGTACCTACACGGCGGGGGGGGGGGGGGGCAAGATGGCGGCCTACACAGGACGACTTGACAGTGCCCTATAGATCACCAGGCCCTGACTCGGGTCCTTCTGGTACCTACACGGGGGGACAAGATGGCCGCTTACACTGTGAAGGTGACGACCTGACAGTGCCCTATATATATCCCTTACCAGACCCTGACTGGGGGGGGGGCACAAGATGGCGGCCTACACAGGACAACCTGACAGTGCCCTATATAGCTCAGCAGGCCCTGACTCGAGGTCCTTCTGGTACCTACACTAAGGGGACAAAATGGCCGCTTCCTCAGGACGATCTGGCAGTGCTATATATACCTCAACAGACCCTGACTGGGGGTCCTGCCGGTGCCTACACTGGGGGGACAAGATGGCCGCTTACATAGCACACCATGACAGTGCCCTATACCCCCGCTGGTGCTGGTACCTGCAGTGATGCATGGTGCCCGTGGGGGACCAGCGATGGACGCCCACTGTTCTACTTCCGGCTCATTAAGCTCCAGGCAGCACACATCGATGCCCACTTGTCCAACCCTTTAAGGGCTGCATAGTACTTTAAGGTGCTCTGCCCTTTGTCGTCATGATGCATGAATGCAGCCCTGGCGAGTAACTCGCCTGTGCTGCATTCTTGCACCATACCAAACCCATAGGGTAGATACACCTTTGAAGTGTCGGCATGATGCAGCACTGGCGAGTTATTGCGCTGTTCCTTATATTGGTCTAGTGCCCTTGTCTATTCTGCATACCCCTCAACCCTTTTTAGACGGTTTTTTTCTCTCTCTTGTTTTAACGCATCCTAGTAATCTTCATGATTTCATCGACTCTTATCTTCATGAATTGCTCCATAGTCATTGATCATCATGAGGGGTAAAATTGTCTACCCCTCTAGGGGATGGGGTTAAAAGAACTACCACCCCCCACCTGTTGTTAGAAGTGATAACTCCTAAAACGGTTTTCTCTCCCTTGTTCTACAGGGCTGAGACAGGTTGTCATATTATTGGGCATAAGGCCCCCAAGGGCACCCTTGGATTCTGCGTTATTTCTTATTTGAATATTACTAAAAGAGTAACATTTTTTTTAACAACGGGGGGGGGGGGCGTGCAAGGGCCCTTTGAAGCATAGTAACGTACTGGCTTTTTGGCTCAAAATTGGTTAAATGTTTTTGACCACCAACCGCCCCCCCCCCCCCCCAGGGTCAAAATATTTTATATCCCCCGGTCAAGGAGTAGCAATGTGCCTCTACATGGGTAAAATTCGACACGGGCGACACGGCGACACGGCCCCTTTAAAATTCGACATGTGCGACATGGCCCCTTTAAAGATCGACGAACACAGGGAAAAAAGGGATAAAAATCGACCCACATTGATTTTTATCTAAGTTCTTATATAGCTAAAAATCGATCCAGCGACAGTCCCATTTGCTAAAAATCGACAGGCCGACATGGTCAAAAGTTCGGGTACCCATGTAGAGGCACAGCACCCCCCCCCCCTTGTTAAAAAAAAAATCACTCCCCTATCAGGCTAATGCCCCCAATACACTTTAATGTGGACGTGCTTGAGATAGGGGTGGGTTACAGGTTAGAGGTTATGACCATTATAACCATTACCAATGGTCATTGTTCTGTGATGCTGGATAAGACATTACCCATGGTCCTGTGCCAAATCCAATATGGCCGTTCTGTCCAATATGGCAGCCCCCATGTACCAGAGTATCTAAGGGAGTGGTCATCTCTTAACCAAAGGGGGCCGGTGGGTTTTCGGACGGAGCACTGTGAAAGCAAATGTTTTTACACCCCCCGGTCGAAATTTATACCCCTCCCCCCCCCCCATGGCTCAAAAATTGGCGCGCACACTGGCCATTTGACGCAGAGTAATGCGCAGGCTTTTCACTCAAAGCAGGGGATTTTTTTTAAGAGGGGTCAATATTTTTTATGACACTCGGACAAGGGGGCGACATATTCTTGCCTCCCCCCCCCCCCCCCCCCATTGTTAAAAAATGATGACTCCCTCAGCCATATAGTGTTGCCTACATGGTGCCAGTACTGTTACGGTGAATGTTGTAACAGTATCGGACAGAGCTCATATAGCAGCGTGCACATTACACTGATGTATTACACCCTTACATCACATTCCCCATTGTCTCTGCAGTGGTTGCACAAGGTAGTGGGGTCACAGGGGGTGCACCATAGGGTAGGTTCACAGGGGTTACTACATGTAGCAGGCGTGGGCTACTACCACTACTATCCCATATTCACCAGTCTCCTAATTACAAAAAAAAGAAGGTGTTTCAGGATACATGGTCAGAAAATCTAGGGTAGCTATAGGTCGGAATTTCTTTCATTGTTATTTTTTCTTTTTTAGGCTTGAGAGGGTCTGAAAAGTAGATTTGTAAACGGCGAGGCGTAGAAAGCAAATCGTAATTAGCGTGGGGGGGGGGGGGGGTAATGATAAAATAAAATAAATAAATCACAGCGGAGGTGGGACTTGAATACCTTTGGCTTTGGGCACACCAAGATTTTCCTAAAATGGGGGAAAGGGCGGATTGAGCCCCAAATCAGAACTAATTGGGGCTCAAAACTTCTTTTTATTCCAACTCCAAAACAAGGTTGATTATCGCCATCGTACTTAAAATCTGATGTTTAAAGCCAGTGACCCCCCCCCCCCCCCCCCCAAAGAAGAGTTGCCTTCTACGCCTCTGTAATAACCACTCCCTTAGCTTGTAGCTGGTGATTGAGTCAGACACTGGTACCCTACTGCAGAGGACTTGTAGGCCATGCACAGACTGTGTCGTTTTTTGTCTAGGCCAAAATAAAAGGTTTGTTTCAGTTAACATGGGCAGAAAATGTAGGGTCGGTAGGTCGGATTTCTTTCTTTTTTTTATTTTCTTTTTTTAACATGAAAGTACTGGCCGGCCTGTCCGAAGACCCTAAAATTTACCAAAAACAGGGTAAAAATACTGAAATTTCTTCAAAATTGCATAAAAAAACGCAGGGTTGGCCCTGTTTTGATTTGGTCGGTCGGGTGACCTGAAACAACCCTTTTTCTTTTTGGCCCTTAGCCTCTAGCTGGTGACTGAGCGTCAGAGGACGTGTAGGCCATGCACAGACTGTGTGGTTTTTGTCTACCTGGTGTCTTTGTGTTGTTGTGAGCGGCCTCTACCTTCTATCTAGTGACTGTCTGAGAGGCCGGACAGGCTGTGTTTTGGATGCACTGACCTTTTGTAGTTCAATCATCAAAGACATGCGAAAGGTTGCCGGTAGATAGCGTCTAAACCTCAGCCCGATTTACAATTAACGCCGCGTCAGCGTCACTCGCCTCATAAAACTAGTGCATGAAGAAGCCGTTAATGATTTAACTTGCGGCTTGGTTAAATTGTCAACAGAAAACTGTCCATTGTGTTATTTCACCCGATGAATTTATTTTTTATTGGATGTGAAGAACTCGCCCTTGGTTGAACAGTTTCACCAAGAAGTGGACGTATACCCTGAGAAAGTCTCTTAAACTTTATCATTATTCACAAATAAAGGGCTTAAAATGCCTCCTTAGCCCATAGAAGGTAATTTAACTTTGTAGATATTCATGTACACTACTACTTTAAGTGTTTACAATAATTATATTTTTCACAAATAAAGAGCTTAAAATGTTTCAATAACCACAAAAACTAGTGTCTGACTCCAAGATATGTGTCTAACTCCAGGTGAATCTACGTGAAGAGCCGCATAATGCATTGAAGCATCATGCCTTCTGTCGGCATGATACATGGATGTAGCCAAGGCGAGGTTACTATAATTAATGATGGGGATTGAATCAATGAGATGAATAGAAGAAAGCCATGACAAGACAAGAGTCATTTTAAAATGAGTAGTCATTGTATAACGCCACGTTGATAGTTATGGTTATAATTACGGCGAGAAAGCTACATTAGAATCAATATGATAGATGTGTCTGTGTCCGCACATATGGGCACCAGACAAGGAAAAGAGCAGACAGAAAAAGGAGAGATAATGACCTTTTTGAGATGGGGTCGGGAACTGAGACAGACCGACCTTTCAGAGACAGGGGCAAGATATATGGAGGGTGCAAGTCAAGACTCAAACCTATAGTTGCGGGATGCAAAGATTGTGGTGTGATGGACGGCACAGCTAACTCGGGAATACAGGAACTGTGCAGCAATTCTAGAATGGAAGTTTGTGACAAGTGCCAGCTTCTTGGATAGTTTTGTGAAAGATGGTGTGATCTACATCACAGATGACCAAGGGTAGATGGGGGACACGAGGGGACACACTGGGGGGGCGGGGCACACACACGTGCAAATTCTCTTTGGGGAATGGTTATTTTTAACAGGAGGAGGGGGGGGGGTAGGTGGATTCTTGCGTGGGTAAGTCAAACATTTTCTGGTCCCCCCTGCGGGGGCGCCATTTTATTTGGTCCTCCAAGAGTATTCAAATTTACCGCTACCAACTTTTAGCTACAAGGCGCAGGCTTTACCCTACTGTTCTAAAATGACTACTCCCTTACTCATTCTCTACTTATATAAATGTATATTTAAGATGGCATTTTGAGGTGCACATATACAGCCATGATACCATCGATTTTGGTGTACAGTTGTCATGTCCTAGACCTTAAGGCAACTCAAAAACTGAGAAATATGAACATGGAGCTTTTACTTTTTCAGTGTTTCGTGACCAAAATTCACGTTTCAGTAGTTAAGAATTTATTTATCTTCAAATATTGGGAAAATATTACAATATCTGTCCATCTTATCAAGTTTTTGTTTTTTTTAACTTTTAATGAAAACCTGATTCCTGATTTCCATACATTTTTAGGTCATATCATATTTCTGGTTATATCTTTATCAATTCCATTTTCAGGCTAATCAATCAGTACTTAGATCGATTCTTTTTTTATTAATTCAAAAAAAAAAGAAGATTTGGACGCGTTTATTTAAACGATTTGATTATGATGATAAGTATTACTTCCTTCAAAGTGGCATAATATCTTAATGTCTTGATGTTTATTTGTCGTCATGATGCATCGACACAGCGCTCGGAACTCACAAGCACTGTGTTGGTGCATCATGACGACCCAGCAGGAGTGTATCAACCAAGTAGGGTTGATACACTTGCGATGAGAGTGGCATAATGCAAGGATAATGCATGTATATGGAGGCAGCACCGGCGGGTTACACGTTAGGGCTGCATGCATTGGCTATCACGACAGAAGGGTAGGCTGCATTAAAACACTTTTCTGCCCTTAAAGGGTTAACAACAAATGGGACCAAGTTGTTAAGTATTTACTTAGCACTTACTTGACCTTAGTTTTAGAATTTTGAGAAACTTACCCAATAAGTTGAATTAAGATATTGGATGTAAGCACTACCCTGCCCTTAACCCCTTAAGGGCCGCATTGTGCTTTAATTCATCATGCCCTTTGTCGTCATGATGCATAAATGCAGCAGCTCTGGCAAGTAACTCACTAGGGTTGCATTCAAGTATCGTGTCCACCCTATGGCGCTGATACACTCCCGAAGGGCCGGCATCATGCACGGATGTGGCCCTTAACCCTTTAAGGACGGCATGATGCATTAATGCAGCACACCCTTGGTCGTCGTGATACATAATTTCAGCCCTGGCGAGTAACTCGCCAGTGCTGCATTTAAGCATCATCCCAACCCTACAAGGTTGAGACACTCACAAAGGGAGTTACCTGCCGGGGCTGCATTAATGCATCATGAAGGCAAATGTCATCTTTTAGTGGCATGCCGTCCTTAAAGGGTTGAACGGTTAACATGGCACCTACTTAGTGCTACTTAGCCCCTCCTTAACCTACTTACTCCAGAGGGTGACACAGAAGATGACGTACAGCTGTACAAGGGCGTCTTAAAAGTAAGACTAAGAGTAGGTCTAAAACAACATGGTGCATAGTCATGATGGACGTTACTAGAATGATGATGGACGTTAGTGTTAATATAATGGACGTTAATATTAATATATGATGGACGTTTTAAAACAATGTTATGACGGACGTTAGTAATAATGTGATGTGTTAGCATGACGGATGAAGTTACAAATAGCATCTCAGTTTCCATGGATACACAGACTTGATTGAAAGTTCAGTTTCAATATCTTATTTCATAGAAACAACTATCCGATATTCAAATATAAATATTAGCAAATTTCCTAATGTTTATATTTAGATTCTGGGCGGTGTTGTTCATCAGATCCAATAGTATCATAATAAATAGGACATTCAACCTAAATCTAAAAAAAAAATTAGAAATGACTGGAGAATAAAATAGTAGCATGATGCAGTCAACCCAGTTAGTAACATCCATCATGTGTTTGTTATAAAGTCACGTGACCTACCTTGAGAGTCTGTAGAACAGAAGGAAAAGCATTTACATTATAAGCAGTTCTTGGTGGCAAGGCAGCAGACCCCTTTAAAGTAGTGGTCAATTCAACCCTTAAAGGACGGCGTAATGTCTTAATGCATGATGCCCTAGGTCGTCATAATGCGGGAGTGCAGGCCTGGCGAGTAACTCGCCAGGGTTGCATTCAAGCATCATGCCGACCTATGGGGTTGAGACACTCCTGAATGGTCAGCATGATGCACCATTGCAATTTACTCGGGTCTGCATGGGTGCATCATGCAGACAAATGTCATCTTATAGCGACTTGCCGTCCTTAAAGGGTTAACATAGCGATAATATAAGCAGCAAGTCCTTCTTTACAATAACGGGGAGTTTTATGGCATGATGGAAGTTACTTGAACCTTGACAAAACTGCATAATGCCCGCAGGAAATTAATAGTTGGCCCTTTACAAATAACAAAGGCAATATGGACTAGCTCCTTACATATTACCCCAAATTCCCTTTAGAACAGCAACATAGGTAAGAGGAACAAATTGGTACAAATCAAGAGTAAATCAGATGTAAATAGTCAAAATGTAAGTAATGAAAGGTCTGGGGAACTCCGGCGACTGTAACCGAACTGCAAAGGAAATTTATTTTTATATAATTTATTGAACGCCTGATTCCCAAACTGAAAAGAAATCTACCTTTATATAATTTATTGAACGCCTAGTGTCTAAACTGAAAGGAAATCTCCTTCCAAACAATTTCCTGGCAGTCTACTATGCCATTACATGATGGCTACATGAATAGTTATGCTTCTATGGACTGTTTAAGAGGACAAGGCCTCTGTTATATGGTAAAAGGTATCACACTCTGCCCCTAAAACTCTTTAAACTTTTAAGGACAGCATGTCGCTAAAGAGTGACATTTGTCATAATGATGCATGAATGCAGCCGTGCACGGTGCGTAACTCCCCAGTGCTGCATCAGTGATTCTTGCCAACCCTTCAGGAGTGTATCAACCATGCATGGTCGGCATGATGCTTGAATGCAGCACTGGCCAGTTACTACCCAGGGCTGCATTAATGCATCATGTTCACCATGGACTTCTTGTGTAAACCAAGGGCATTAGGCATTATGCCGTCCTTAAAAGGGTGCATCAGTGCGTCATTTTGGCTCTTCTGCAGTGTATCAACCATATTAGGGCGGCATGATGCATTAGTGAATCACTGGTGAGGAACTCACTACATTTATGCATAACACCGACAAAACGGCATAGTGTTTCAAAAGCACGTTGCTGCCCTTAACCCTTAAATGTCATCTTTTAGCGACATGTGTCCTTAAAGGGTTAAAGGGTTAGGCCTTTATGTATCTTCCCCTCCTTACACATGCACATGTACAGCACACTGAGACTATCTGAGTTTTGCTGCCAACTCTTTAACTACCGCTGCATGCTATAATGCAGTCTGACCAATTACTCATCGGGCCTGCATTTAAGCATCATGCCGACTGTATATATGCTCAGATATACATGTACTGCCTAGAGGGATGATGCATGGATGCAGCCCTGGCGAGTAGACTAGACTCGCCAGGTCTGCATTCGTGTATCATGACAAGTAAGGGTATATATAGCACATTAAAGCAGTATGTGGCACTTAAAGGTTTAAGGATTAGGACACAGCTAGAAGCCATACGACGCCTGCTGTAGAGAAGCCACATACACACACAGACACACACAGGGACGGAAGCCACTCACATGGTGAAAGGTCAACCGTCTGTCAACCCCCCCCCGCCCCCCCCCCCCCCCACACACACACAGCTCCCCCACCCAACCTACCCAACCCACACATACTGTAAAACCTCGCGTATTAGCCGCACCTAATATAATGAATATCCTAGGCCCTACGAGTCTAACCAGCTATAGGCCTACATCCACCCAACCACTCACCTATCCTGAGCTGAAAGAGTTAATGGATGTTATAACACTAAATTAGATAAGTCCATTCAGCCCATTTATACTTTCATCAGCCCCAAATGAAACTCTTTCTACCAAGTCAGTCAAATATTGCATGAGATATCATGAGACGCAGCCACATGCGAGGGAGAGCTTATGTTGAATCCAGAGGCATTTACCAGGAGGCTCAGCTAGTCGTGTGTCAACTTGTCAAGCCTCCATTTTCTCTCTTTGTGTAGTTTACTTTGGAGGGTTCTCTCTCATTTACTAGGCCTATCTGTATATCCTCTGTATAAATTGGATCAATATTTTTTCCATGATTTGGCCTTGAGTTAGATAAGCTTACAGCAACGTGAATATTTCAAATCTCTGAGAAATAGAGCATTAAAACCTCTGTGGATGACCACATGTCAGTTAAAGGGTGAATCCACTGAGGTAAATCCGTCGGATCGGACGAGATTCGTCCATAGGTTTAACATTGTGAAGGTCCATCCGATCCGACAGATTTACCTCAGTGGATTCACCCCTTTAGTCAGAGTATAATCAATGCATTGTCTCCCAATCAGGCTAAGTCCCTCACTTCACACCTGAGACATGGGGGAGGTGATTAAGGGGATTAAGATAGGGTCGGGATGCCACCCATGAGTGTTATCTGTGGCCTTTGTTCCTAGGCGTAAACAGTGGCTGATAACAGATTTACCCACAATGCACTGCTCTGGAGTCAGGGGACAGTTAGAAGATGGCGGCTCCCATACCATGTAGGCTCTCCTCTGTACAACCGTATGTCTATGCTGAAAGCTGATGGTGTGCCGCCCTACACATAAGTCACATTTTATGTCAAACCCATCCATCATTAACCATATTGACATTGATATAGGCACTGAACAAAAAGCTTGTGAACTGCCATATTGCATTAAAAGAACAAGCTCAGACACAAAAATTCCCACTTAAAAAAAGAAAAACAACCACAGACAACATGAGTGTGTATTCCAGGATGAAATTCAATTTCACTTCTCGGTCAACAAAGCGGCGGGTAGACCTGGCACGTAGGGGTGCTTCTCCTGATTAAGCCGTTAAGGGCCGCAGTGTGCTTTAATGAAATATGCTCATTTGCCGTCATGATGCATAAAAGCAGCATTGATCATGATACATTACCGCAGCGCTGGTGAGTAACTCACAAGGGTTGCATTTAGCATCATGCAGACCCTTTGGGAGTGTTTCAACCCTATGGGGTCGACACCATGCATGAATGCAGCACTGGAGAGTTACTCGCCAGCGCTGCGGTAATAAATATCATGACGACAAAGAACATTAGAGCATTAGAGCACTACGCAGCCCTTACAGGGTTGAACACGAGCCACACTTTATGCAAGACAGCGGTTTGTCTTTGGTTGTGCTTCCGGGTGGCATGAATTATTTACTCTGCTGTTTAATTGCCGCCTGGGCTGCATCTACATGCAGGGGGCAGGGGGGGCACTCTGCTGTTTAATTGCCGCCTGGGCTGCATCTACATGCAGGGGGGGGGGGGGCACTCTGCTGTTTAACTGCCGCCTAGGCTGCATCTACATGCAGGGGGGGGGCACTCTGCTGTTTAACTGCCGCCTGGGCTGCATCTACATGCAGGGGGGGGGGGGCACTCTGCTGTTTAACTGCCGCCTGGGCTGCATCTACATGCAGGGGGGGGGCACTCTGCTGTTTAACTGCCGCCTGGGCTGCATCTACATCCAGGGGGGGGGGGGCACTCTGCTGTAAAATTGCCGCCTGGGCTGCATCTACATCCAGGGGGGGCACTCTGCTGTTTAATTGCCGCCTGGGCTGCATCTACATGCAGGGGGGGCACTCTGCTGTTTAATTGCCGCCCGGGCTACATCTACATGCAGGGGGGGGGGGGCACTCTGCTGTTTAACTGCCGCCTAGGCTGCATCTACCTTGCATGGAGCTTCATGCTGCTACCTGGGTGTCGTCTATACGGTTTAGACATATTGTACCAAGGGCACTGCCATATTGCTCAAAAGACCCCCGACGGCCATATTGGACTTGCCATAGGACCATGGGTAATCTGTTCTCTGCCACCTCCCAGGCCCAGAACAATGGTCACTGACAAGACTGATAAGGGTGATACCCTACAACCCTGCCCGTTCTTAATCTCCTCTCCATTGTCTCATGTGTGAAGAGAGGGGATAAGCCTGATTAGGCCCATCCAGATAAGGGGTTACCCAGAATGTCAGGTGGATGTCGGGGGTCTTTTGGCCAATAATTTTGTAACCTGTCTCCCCCCCCCCCGGTATAGCGCTCTAACTGGTGTGGACTTGTTCCCGGCAATCTCGTGAGATCTCGTCTCTCGTAATGCAGTCTGTTCCTGACAAGCTATGGTGAGCGGATGTCTGGTACCCACCTGAATCTCGCCAGAAATTCCGAGGACTGAACTAAGATGGTCGCGCACACAGAGAAACCAGAACTATCGCTGTATATAATGCAGCACCACCAATGGAGTGCTGGTGAGTTATTCGCCGATGGAGTTATGGTGAGTTACTCGCCGATGGAGTGCTGGTGAGTTACTCGTCCACACTCTATCACTATATGATGACAAGCATTAAGAAATTATGCCATCCTAAACCCTTTAAGGGCCGCATAGAGTCATAGTGCATAATGCAGCCCTGTCAAGTATAAATTCCCTCGTGCTACATTCAAGCATTATGCCCGTACGGTTGGTTGGTTGTTGGGTTGCTTTACGCCCTAATTAAAAGTTGAGGTCATTTCAAGGGAGATGATGGTGATCGAATCTATGGATGACTGAAGGTAGAAAGCACGCCCCTACACTTTTACTGAGGCAATGGTTCTGTTACATCCCACACTACATAGGCACAGTGTGAGATGGACAGGCCTTTGATATGCTGTATGTCTACCACAGCAGGGGGGAGGTCGCAGCTCTAGCAGCAGGGCGTTGCTGAGTCTCGAATTAACGATCTTGTGCGTGCTAGACAAACGCTCTACCTCTGAGCCACGTCCCACCCCCTTATGCCCATATGCACTATATTGATGCACTCCCGAAGGGTTATCATGATGCAGAACCAGCGAGTTACTCGCTGGGGCGGCATTGGTGTATCATGAGGACAGATGTGGTATTTTAGCGACATGTCCTTAAAGGGTTAATGGGTTGACGCATATATTTGAGGAGGGAAGGCTTTCCAATTTTCGCATGACTCTTGGTGTTCTCATGAATTTTAAAATAAATAAATCGAAATAATTCTAAATAATGAATCTAAAATAACAGATTTCATCCAGACTACCTCAGACTGAGGCAGACTGTGGCCAGACGTAGCTGGGAATGCCACCCATGTCCCACAATGCAGCCAGACCACCACAGACGGCCACACCAACCTTTAGTTCTGCGGTGTCCCTGTGGTCTCACCTTTTTTAGCTTTCTCTCACATTCCGACTTCAATCAGCTCCCTTAGAGACTGGTAATGTTGGCCATAATACTAATAGCACCAAACATAATTTTTCAGAGTCTGCTAGATGACAGAATAGCAGTACCATTAGAGGCATCCTTAGAGGCTGGTGGCTGGTAATGTTAGCTCGATAACACCAAGGCGTTGCAGGGTTCCCACTATTTCTCAGTCATAGTTTTAACTGACAAATAATTCTTTCAACTGAAAGTTTAGTACAAAAATTTCCTGCGTATAACCAGCATTTTGCGTATAACAGCACCCAGAAATCTTTGATAATATAGAAGTCAAGTGGTGCATTTTGGAGTCTCTTGAAATGTTTTGTTCTAAAAGCATAACTACCTAATCATTTAACCCTCTCACCGCCAGATTTCTCTATAGTATTTCCATTTAAAAAAAATAAAATTCAATGAGGTGTTGGGTAAAAATTTTTCATGAAGCACAGTAGTTTCGATACTCTGGCCGCTTTAGAGGCCTGCTGGCGGTGGGAGGGTAAATAGAATAACGGCTGCATACTGCTTTAATGCTCTGTCCTTTGTCCACATGATGCATGAATGCAGCTCTGACTAGTCTACTCATCTGGGCTGCATTCATGCATCAAGCCGACCATTTGGCGTGCATCAACCCCGTAAGGTCACCATGATGCTTGAATGCGAGGTACTCGCCAGGGTTGCATTTGAGCATCATGACAAACTATGCGGCCCTTAAAGGTTGAACGCATCCTAAATTCCAGCCTGGTTGATCATGACACTTTAATTGTTGTCATGACAACACACGTGTCACGTGGTCTGTCACGTGGTACACAGGGCGGCAGGTGCATGCGTCCTCCATAATTACCACGTGACCTTAATTAACCCTTTAAGGACCGCACTGGCCTTTAACAGCCACGCCCTTTGTTATCATGATGCATGAATGCAGCATTCATGTATCACTGCCACAGGATCAGCATGAACCAGAGTGTTACTAGTCTAGGTTGGGTTGATGCATTATGGTGACAAATGATCATGATATTAGAGTATACCACCTGGACCTTTTAAGCGTTGTGGAGAAACTGGAGAATTTCTGCGCCAAATATAAATCCAACCCAGCAGAAGCAGTGTGGGCTTCCGGTGAGTCAAGGTGTTATTTAGCACAGACCGGTCTCAGGGATGTGTCCACATTCAACTTTTAGAGACTCATCAAAAAAGGTTTTGCATGCCAGCATGAAATTGATATTCAATGAATCCATGCCTTTCTCTCCTACCCTTCCTATGTCCCATCTCTCTTCCCGTCTATCCTCCCCACCCCTATCCACCCCTCCCTTTCTCTCCTAACCTTCCATGTCCCATCTCTCTTCCCCTCGGCCCTTTCCACCCCTCCCCCTTCTCTCCTACCCTTCCATGTCCCATCCACCCCCTCCCCCCACCTGTGTCGGGTGTACTATATATATATGTAGTATATGTTGTAAGGTCATGTGTTGGCTCGTGTCCTGCTACAGATGTTGTACATCCCGGGGGGAGCAGTGAGCTAATCGGGGAGCGACTCCGAGCGACTCTATACCCGGTTATGTCGATATCTGCCGGCAGCTGTTAGAAGGGTCGGTGCCGAGACCCGGACACGGGGCGGAGGGATCAGGCGGATTAACTCTACAATGACGACACAGTGTATAAATTTGGCAAGCCCTGGAACATAACTCGCTACGACTGCATATATATATATATATGTATATGTATATGTATATATATGTATATATGTGTATAATGCTGACTGCAGAGGGTTGATCGACTCCCGAAGGGTCTGCTTGATGCATTGAAACAGTGTCGGCGGGTTACTCTTATCAAAGCACAACATCAGTGCATAATGACAACAATTAATGCCATCTCTTAGGGATTAACAACCTTTAAGGGTTCATTGTGGCCAGAAGGGGCCCTCAGTCCCTGACACAGCCACAATGGTCCCTCAGTCCCTGACGCAGTCACAATGGGCCCCCAGTCCCTGACACAGCCACAATGGGCCTCAGTCCCTGACACAGCCACAATGGGCCCTCAGTCCCTGACACAGCCACAATGGGCCCCCAGTCCCTGACACAGCCACAATGGGCCCTCAGTCCCTGACACAGCCACAATGGGCCCCCAGTCCCTGACACAGCCACAATGGGCCCTCAGTCCCTGACACAGCCACAATGGGCCCTCCGTCCCTGACACAGCCACAATGGGCATCCGTCCCTGACACAGCCACAATGGGCATCCGTCCCTGACACAGCCACAATGGGCATCCGTCCCTGACACAGCCACAATTGGCCTCAGTCCCTGACACAGCCACCGGTCACTCTCCTAACACAGTCACAGGTCACTCTCCTAACACAGTCACAGCGCACAGTCACATGTCAGTCTCCTAGCACAGTCAAAGTACACAGTCACAGGTCACTCTCCTAGCACAGTCACAGTACAGTCACATGTCAGTCTCCTAGCACAGTCACAGTACACAGTCATATGTCAGTCTCCTAGCACAGTCACAGTACACAGTTACATGTCAGTCTCCTGGCACAGTCGCAGTACACAGTCACATGTCAGTCTCTTAGTACAGTCATAGGTCACTCTCCTAAAAAAGACAGGCCCCTCTCCTAGCACAGTCACAGTGCACCTTATTAAACAGGTCTCACTCTCCTAACACTCTCAGAGTCAGTCTCCAACCAGAGGCAGTGGAGACAGGGCTTGCAGCAGGAGACGGTTGCCGTCTGTGAGCTGTGAGTGGCGGGGGTATGTGGCGGGTGTATGTGCTATATGGGGACCGCAGTAATCAATATGCCCCGTGGGATACTTCAGCAGCCATCGATCTCCGCTCCTAACCCTCCCCCTCCCAGCGCCACTTCTCCTGGTGTCTCCATGCGAGCCACTCCCGACCCACTCCTCAGGCCGAGTGCCGTCAGGGTAGCCGTCCGCTGTCAGTGTCAGCTGTCAGTGTCAACTAGCGTATGGTGACAGCGAGCCCGCCGAGAGGCCAGGTGTAGAAATATGGGATTATTAGATCATGGGCGCTGCGAATATGGAGCATTAACAGTGCCGGACATGGTATTGATTATGTGTAACCCTTTCTCTCTAATAGCCTATTTAGACTGAGGAGGTTTTTATCATACTGTCAATAGCTGTCAACCCCTGTGTGAGCTGTCACTGTCAGCTGTCACATACAGAGGGGAGGTATAGGCAGAGCGGTTTCCTTGGTAGGTCTAACATTGACAGGCCCTCTCATGCAGATATGCCACTCCATGGTTGACAGAATGGAGGAAATCTTACGATTTTCGTCCAAATGTTGCAGGAAATTCATATATGGCTCAAACTCCTGACTTATGTTGTTTTAGGATAGAGGAAGGACAAATCAGAAAGTTCTTAATATATTTATATAGAAAATGATATTAGGGATAGGCTGTTACTGTCTTAGTAGACATGGGAGACATGTAAAACATGTCATTTAAAGGGTTTTTGACGTTGTTAAGGGTTTTTGGGCCTTTGAAGGGCCTAAAAATGAAAAATATTGGGCCAATACACAAAAAAAGAAAAATCCCGAATTGTGGGGATGTTTTCTCACACATACCAAATTTTTGAAAAAATTGGTGCAAAACTGGTTATTCTGTAGGGCTATAAGCCTGAAAAGGGCCAGAAATAGCCAAAACAACATAGGTCAGAGGTTTGAGCCATATAACCATTTATAGAAATTCCTGAAAATATGCAAGAATCCTGTTAAATCAGAGAAAGCTCTGATAGAAAGTGTATAAAGTCTTAATTCTCATATTGATCAAAATCTCATATAGCTGAGTAATCAGCATTTCTTGTCTTTTCTGTGTTGTTCATCGTGACTTATATTGCTGATATAATTTACTGTGTGTCAAATAGTGCACCATTCCTCATTGAACAGATTGGCAGATGTGCGTAGGTTTTTAGAGAGCTGCTGTGTCAGCGATGGTCAGGAGTGATGTCGGGTAACTAGATCTGCCTCCCGTTGTGCCGGACGGTGCATGATAATCTGTGGCTGATCTGGGCTCACCGTCCCTGATCCCACTCACCGGCCGGTCCTCCCACCCTCACAGCAGTCTGTGCCATTCTGCAGCGGAGGGAGTCATCAGGAGGCCTCTCTGTAAGGTTTAAATCTGTAGCAAAGGTGTCACTCTCAGAGCAGATTCTTACTGATGAATTGGTCAAACCCAGTTGCATAAATTAACATAGATTATCAACTGGTGGATAAATATGGTCGTATCAGTACAGAGAGGTGATTTACCTTGACAGATGGCGGCCTCTCTTGCTACAGAATTAGTCTGTGCGTTTGGAACCAGCATCAGATCAGCGGTCATGCTCATTTCTCATCATGCTTCACTGATACAGCACTGGCGACTAGTTCAGTGGTACTGCATCAACGCATCAAGGCTTTTGTAAGGTGTTAAATCCTGTAGGGTCGGCGTCATTTGGACAAAAGGACATAGTGGATCAAAGCACTATGCTGCCATTAAAGGGTTAACTACAGATCTACTCCAGCATTGTGTAAGACAAAGTCTGGTTCTAAGGTTTCCAGAAGAAAACTAGAAATTTGAATTAAAAGTAAGGTTGACTTTTTCTGACAACTGACAAACTGAAGCTGCATGATGTGGTGCAAGCATACAGCTAATATAAGTAGGGTCAGGGTGAGTGAGGAGACCCAGTGGTGCCTAGCGACAGCCTCCTGTTCAGACAGACATGACACGGCTGACAGCATGACGCGGCATGATGCGCATATTGAGTTATACTTGTCTCCTGTGATCTTCTTTCACTCTGTCTGTTTGTGTGATGACTGCTAGTGTTGTTCTGTCTGAGTGGAGCAGCACCAGGGTAGGTCGCACTAACACACTTGTGTTCTAATTGATCCACCATGTAATCCGGCTTGACACTTCAAAAGGACTTCTCCATTAGTGGTAGCTGCCATCAAAGGCTGCTTCATGCCATGTTATATACACACTCCTCATACTCCTGTCACTCTGTTACCATGGTTACAGTACATCTAGCACTGGTTGTGGTGTTACCATGGTTACAGTACATCTAGCACTGGGTGTGGTGTTACCATGGTTGCAGTACATCTAGCACTGGGTGTGGTGTTACCATGGTTACAGTACATCTAGCACTCGGTGTGGTGTTACCATGGTTACAGTACATCTAGCACTGGGTGTTGTGTTACCATGGTTACAGTACACCCAGCATTAGATGTTGTGTTACCATGGTTACAGTACATCTAGCACTATATGTTATGTTACCATGGTTACAGTACATCTAGTACTGGTTGTGGTGTTACCATGGTTACAGTACATCTAGCACTAGGTGTGGTGTCATTATGGTTTATATCTAGCACTAGGTGTGGTGTTACCATGGTTACAGTACATCTAGCACTAGATGTTGTGTTACCATGGTTACAGTTCATCAAGCACTGGGTGTGGTGTTACCATGGTTACAGTACAACTAGCACTAGGTGTGGTGTTACCATGGTTACAGTACATAAAGCACTCGGTGTGATGTTGTATAGTAATAGTGTATAGTAATGTACAGACAACCAAACATGAAACAAACATAAAACTGAATCACAAGGACTGTTGTGGACATTTTATACTGGTAACAGTGGCCAAAGATGATAGAGATGCACTATCCCCACGATAAACACAATCAGTTGTAAAAATAGAAACTAGCGACACAACATGATGGCCAATTCCCATGAGGTGACTGAAATAGAGAAAAGGAGCCACCTTTCCTATTGCACTACTCTGTCTCACTTTGTATCAGTCCTATGCAGTACTACCGGTAGTATATTACACCAAGGACCCTCTGGTATGAATTCAGTCTCGCTGGTTGCTAGCCTTGCATATCAATATATGTATCTAATATCGGATGCTGATTTAAAGGAGAGCTTTAAGTCACAGCTGAACTAATTACTTAGTGCAGCTGCACTAACCACTCAGTGCACCTGCACTCATCACTAAGTGCAACTGCACTCATCACTTAGTGCAGCTGCACTAAGTATGGTGTTCTGATGGAGAACGCTGGTCTTCCACATGAATTGTCGTCACCTGACGTTGTCTAATTGTCCAGAGTTTGTGAGATGAATAGTGGAATAGTTCAATGCTACATGACAGGTTCATCGTCTACCAGTGTACGTTTCTACTTTGATATCAACCAATCAGAGCCAGCCAAGTCTTCACTGCAGAGATATTGGTATCTAGAGTACAGTGCTTCAACTGTTACTCATAGAGTTAACAGGATAGTTGAGTGATAATAGGGGGAAGAGTGATAATGGCGGAACGAGTGATAATAGGGGAACAAGTGATAATGGGGGAATGTGTGATAATATCATAACGAGTGATAATAGAGGACTCACCTGTGCAGTACCCGTATCTCGTTTTCCAGCGACTCCTCCTTGCCACGTAATCCTTTCTTGTCTATACATTTCACAGCCACGAAAGTGCCTCGTTCTAATTTACTTTCCGCCAAAACTACCTCTGAAAATGCACCCCTGAAAAATACAACAAAATAGGAGACGTCAGAACATGCTGAGTTAACAAGGTGAACAATCAATGTCATCGAATAGATCAAATATTTACTCCTTTATCAATTTTCATGTTTATTTGAGATAATCAGTAGTTGTCTGAAAATACCATCTAACAGTATCTAGAGGGGGTGTAGTGGGAGCTGAATTTGTAGCACTATACTACCGTAAAACCCCGTCTATAAGCCGACCCCGCCTATAAGCCGAAAGTGACTTTGAGAGAAAAAAATCGGCTTATATGAAACCATTTTAACATATTAGAGAACCCCGCCTATAAGCCGAATGTGACTTTTGGGGTCTTAAGGACCCCCTAGACCCCACCTAAACCATACCAAAAATTGTTTGAAAACAAATGTTGATCGCTTTATTTCATTGAAATACCATGTGTAATTGGTTTAACTTGTTAACTTGACATGAAAATGCTTTTTAATGGCCTTCAAATTCTGGATTATTACTGTCAAGGTTTATATAGTTTTCTGCACTATAATTTCAAATATACTTTACCAAAACCCCGCCTATGAGCCGAAAGTGCTTTTAAAGGGAAGAAATCGGCATATGGGGGAAAAAAACGGCAAAATAAATTCGGCTTATAGGCGGGGGCTTTACGGTATGCTTTCTGGTTCACCCTGTACCCCCTCATGATTTTCATCCCCCTCTCCATCCCCTGGTATTCGTATGACTATACGGGAAAGATATTTGCTCCGTGCATATATTTACAGCCTGAAAATATCTAGGTTTACAGTAGAATATTCCATCACAGGGACCATCGAGGGCCAATGACAAAACAAAACTGCCAGCACTGCATCAATGCAGACCCCTTGGGAGTGAATCAAATCCATGTGGTCGACATGAGGCATGAATGCAGCATTCTAGAGCATAAGCTGCATAGCACTGCACTGGTAGTACCAGCACCAAAGCCTACATTCTGTACACTACTTACTATGTCATACGGTGGAGCAGGGTCGTAACCTTTATCTTATACAATACACAATGTACATGATATCAAGCGTGAAGAGATGCGGTATGGTAAACCCTATAAGGGCCGCATGGTGCTTTTGTGTGCTATGCCCATTGTCGGCATGGTGCATGCATGCAGCCCTGGCGAGTAGACTCGCCAGGGCTGCATGCATGCTGTCCTATACTCTCGTTCCCAAATCCTTCTGAAAGAAGGCTCTGGTAACTGCCAACTGTTGGGATTTTGCTGGGTCTGGGCAACCCCTGCTGGTAGCTTGGAACCAGCGAACAGGAACAGGAAATGGAACCAGAAAGGCTGATGGTAAAACTACCTAAAACTACCATCATACATTCTGGTTCCTGTCCACTGGTTCCAGCCTACCAGCAGGGGTTGCCCAGACCCAGCAAAATACAAAGTTCAAGGTCATTTGGCTGTTACCAGAGCCTTCCTTCGGAAGGATTTGGGAACGAGGGTAGCTGTCCTAACGGTAGCTCACTATGCGCCTCCCAAATGGTTCAACATTTAAGAGGGGTTATATTTCTCCGAAATCGATTTTCCATCATATTGATTGTTCACGTATCAAGTAAATGGTACATTGTAAATCACTGCTAGACAAGTTGTTTTTGTCAGAGAATTAGAGTCGAGTCTGGACTGACATTTTGAAGTTATTCTATGTCACAAAGCGCTGTTTCTCTACGAAGCTGATACCTCAAACAATACTGTACCCAACCATAGGCATAGAGAGTGGAGAGTGGCTCTCTACTTACTATGACCCAAATTAACATATGGACGTCTAAATATATAGCACAGCGTCAAGATAGACAGCGGTTAATTATTAAAGGGGTATTTTCACCACTCGCACTTACCACATAGCAGACTAGAACAGTACTAGAACTGTGAGTGGGATACGCTCGGTGATTATGCCACTTTAAAGTGTCCCAAGCTACCGGTACAGTGGAGTTATTAGTAATTCAACATACGTACTATTAAGATAATTCATCTATTATATGATTGTTGAAAATGTAATGTACTTGTGCATTTGAAAATATACAAATTACCAACAGTTGACGGATAGACTATAGTTGGTCCGACCTTCACGCCCGGACGCCCCCTGAGAGGGCTGCACACTCAGAGTGTGAGTGCGCATGCGTGAGGTCCCCCGCCCCCCCCCCCCCCGCGCGTTACCTGTACCACGTGACGTGGGGCCTCCTTGTACACACCTGGAGCGGTGGGGGAGGGGGGTAAAACTTCTTATTTATCCCCATTCTATTCTTTGAATGATAGACATTTGTATTAATTTGACTTTTCTCTTTTTTCTTTGGAGTAGGCCTAGTTACAATCGTTATACAGGTATTATACAGCGTGATCTACCTACCCAAAGTCTGGCTTACCTGTATTCCCGGCCTGTATTGTTAGTTATCAGTTTGAGTCACCGGATAACTTAGTGTAAATTTTTTAGATACATCAGAGCGGTATCAATGTAGTTGGCATTTGTGTTTATTTTTTTAATTTGAAGCCATTTAATTCTTAGCCCATTGAATACGGCCATATTGTATTCAATGGGGGGCATTCCAGTGCTTAAGCATAGGAGATCTTGTATTTCCAAAAAAAAAATCATAGTCATGGTTGTGTTTAAATAGGGGGCCTACATGATTTTATTTTCTTTAATTTTAAGCAATGTATCACATTCAGTATGGTATTGGTTTCTCATACAATGTAGAAGGTGGGAAAAGCTCTGCCCAGACCCGGGATCGAACCGGGGACCTTTAGATCTTCAGTCTAACGCTCTCCCAACTGAGCTATCGAGGCGGCGTGGCTGCCCAGCCTGGTTGGTAGGTCATATCTGTGTATAGATGTGTATAGACGAGTATAGAGGGCGGGAAGCCCAACCATCCCTCAATTCTTAGGGCAACCAATCCCTTAATTACTGAAACGTTATCAATTTTTTTATAAACGTTAAGGGTGATTACATACTAACATACGCCTTTAGTTTAATATCTAAGGCAACATATGTGTACGTTTAAAGTAGGCTACGTCCAGTTCATACTGTAAAGGCATAGGGTTTCATGGTAAGAATGGGATTTTACTTAATCCCATATTCTCAACCAAGGCTAAAACCGCCCTTATATTTACTACATTGGCTTCCACATTTCTCCCACGTTGAGTGGCCTCATACCCCCGGGTACTTTGATGCGGGATAATGTTGACATACCGCGGGGGTCGGGGGGCCCATCTGGGTCGTGTTTTGGGGCAGGTTTTACTCTCCATGTTTTGACAGCATGTGACGGGTGTCTACCAACATACATACATATATCTAGCATGTCTTTTTTCTTTTATCTTTTTTTCATTATTATAAGATAACTCTCTCTGTCTACAGACGCCTCCCGGACTCACACTGTGTTCTATGCATGCTGAAGGCTGGCCTACCTGGCCCGCTCCCAACAATGTAGTGCTACATTTGAGACCTCGATAATCCGGCCCTCAATAACCCGGCACCCTCGATAATCCGGCTGCTGTGTCAGGAACAGTTCAGAGTTCCCACAAAAATTTCAGATTAAAATTCCATGACATTTCCCTGACAAAAATCTAGACTTTCTATGACATTTTTTATATTCTTGTGGGGGTTAAGGGGCTTGGCACCTGCAAAAAAAATCATAAAATCTAGATGGGAAATGGTACTTTCACAGAGATTTTGTAATATTAATTCTATTATTTTCCATTTCCATGACATTCCATGACACACAGCAAATTTTTACAATTTTCCATTACATTCCATGACTTTCCATGACTTTCCATGACAGCTTTCAAATTCCATGACATTCCATGACTTTCCATGACTTGTGGGAACCCTTACAGTTCTATGAGAATATGAATATGATTCAATAATCCGGCAGTTTCAACATCCTGCCCTGTTTCTCATGAAAAATGAGTGATCGGATTATCGCGGCATGTCTCTATATGCACGCCGGGACAAACTGAAATCCCTCCAGATGGCGCAAAACAATGTATATTTGCCAATCATGTGTATTCTTAGATTGCATATCTTGTGTAGGCGGCCATTTATACCTGCATAATGAGCTTACCTGGGTCTACATGGAGTGATAATTATAATGGAAATATCTGAAGAAAAAAATCCCTATTAAAAAGGTTACTTCGATAGGATGTTTGAAGAAGTTGGAATCTGTTTCACCAGACTGACATTTTATATCCATTAGTCTGATTAAAACGGCAGGATAGAGACAATTGTACTTTATGTACCGCTAAACCCCAGTCATGTGCCTACAACCTGGTTATAACATTTAGCTTATAATTTATGTGCTTGAAATTGTATGTTCACTATATTCCTCTATATTTAGACCTTGCCTATGAGCCGAATGGGAACTTGGGAGTTAAATTCGTCACATATAGCAAATAAAAACGCGGTTTATAACCAAGGTTTTACGGGTTTATATAAACACAAACATGCCCCAAAACAACAGGAGATGTGCTGCCCTAGAGCAGGGTTCCCACAAAAATTTCAGATCAAAATTCCATGACATTTCCATGACATTCCATGATAAAAATCTCAAATTTCCATGACATTTATAAAATTATTGTGTGGGGTCATGGGGCTTAGCCCCTGAGAAAATGTCTAAGATCTAGAAAGCATATGGTACATTCTCGGAGATTTTGTAATATTAATTCTATTATTTTCAAATTCCATGACATTCCATGACATTTGACAAATTTTTACAAAATTCCATGACATTCCAGACAGCTTTCAAATTCCATGACTTTCCATGACACGTGGGAACCCTGCTAGATGTCTCACACCGTTTACAAAGATATCACCTTTACAAGGGCACTTGATAGGGTGGGGTCAAGGGGGTCCATCCAATGTCAATTTTAAAGATATACCGGTAGTAATGTCGCCTATCATTGAAATGTCCATGCCCAAAAATATACCCACCTCTAAAAACCTCTCATGTCCTATGTTTTATCCCCTATGTCATGTCAGTTATGTTTCCCCTCATGTCATTCAGCTTCATGTCAAATTTTAGAAATGCCTGGAGTAGAATTTAGGGGTCTACAACTATGTTACAACTCGGTCATGTTTCTATACTTATTTCAATGTGTGGTGGGTGGGGTGGGGTATAGGTAGGGGGAGGTGGACGTGGGCATGAATAATCAGGGTTCACATGCTCAACATGGTATTTGGGTTAAGGGGTTTTAAATACATTGAGGGGGAAGGTGAGGGAATGAATACTGGTATGCAGGTGAAGAATTTGCCCTCATTGATTAATTCAAAGTGAGTAGCTGGGTCATGTCACAAGGGTCAAGATCAGGTATCAACATGCCAACCCGTTAAGGGAGTGATCATTTCAACAACAGGGTGGGGTGAGCTTTTACATCCCCCCGGTCAAGGGGTCAAAATTCCTTTTGCCAAAAGCAAATGACACATTTCAGGATCATGTTGTCCTTAAATGGTTATAATATCTCTTGTAAGGCAGTGGTCATATTTTTAATTACAGGGGGCGGTGGGTTGAGATAAGTGCAAAAAATGTCGATCCTCCCTGAGGAGGGCGGGGGGGGGGGGGGGGCGCATAAGAATTCTGACCCCTCTTGAGGGGGGGCGGGGTAGCATAAAAGAGGATACTCTTTTTAGCAAAGAAAAATCCAGCGCGTTACTATAGTTTAAGTGGGGGGGGGGGGGGCGAAAATCTCCACCCAAGGTTTCACTACCCCATCCCCCCACCTCCATTATCATATATATAATGACCACTTCCTAACTGTAAACATACACAATGGCACTATAGTCACTAATTAAATGTTAATGCTACCATTGGCTGAGCGGCGTTCACTATACCACCAAGAGGCTCACTAAATAATTACCACAAACAGTAAGTTGATGCTACACGGCTATTTGTTCTGACGCTGCTATTTATGGGCCCTGCCGGAACCCAACCTCTGATTACAAAATCAATGACCATTGACTTTTGGCGTCCTATCAGCCCACCTCACCTTTGCCGCTCACTCCGCCCACCATTCTGCACCAGAGGGAGTCGTCAGAAGGCCTCTCTGTGCACCATTCTGCAACAGACGCCATGGCAGAGGGAGTCCGGAGGGAGTCATCAGAAGGCCTCTCTGTGCACCATTCTACAGCAACAGGGAGTCATCAGAAGGCCTCTCTGTACACCATTCTGCACCAGAGGGAGTCATGAGAAGGCCTCTCTATGTGCCATTCTGCACCAGAGGGAGTCATGAGAAGGCCTCTCTGTGTGCCACTTTGCAGCAGAGGGAGTCATCAGAAGGCCTCTCCGTGTGCTGTTCTGTAGCAGAGGGAGTCATCAGAAGGCCTCTCTGTGTGCTGTTCTGCACCAGAGGGAGTCATCAGAAGGCCTCCCTCTGCAGCATTCCTAAACCCCCACTCCTATAAAGGCCCAGTGCCTGTCCTCACTCAGCTCCTACTGGTGAGGCAGGGGCAGCAATCCTTTCGCCTTTAAAGCCCCAGCGCCCCTATATATAGAGCTGAGTACCTGTCCCGAATGCACTCTGACTGTTACTGGACGTGCAGTAAGATCTGCGGGTTTAATGCAACTTGCCGTCCTTAAAGGATTGAGTCTGATATAGATTTTTCCCTGCACCTTTTACAGAACCGCAATATATTCAGTATAAATCGACGACTAAAGACCCTATAAGTATAAATGTAGCACAATGTCTGCACCAGGTGACCCTTACTAATGCCGTATTAACAGCTCTACTTAAACATCACTTAGTGCCACAACGTGGACCAGTACTCTACTCTACCATTTGGGGGCAGCATAGTCCTTCAATGCATCATGTCCTTGGCTGTCATGGTGCATGAATGCAGCCCTGGCGATAAACTCACTAGAGCTGCATTATGCACTGCATAGTGAGTACACCATGGTATACCAGTAGCACCCGCAACCATTCAAAGGGTCGCCATGATGCACTAATGCAGCGCCGACAAGCTACTCGCACACTCTGCACTGGTTCATCTGGACGACAAATGAACATGAAGCCTTGGAGCATTATGCTGTCCTCAAAGGGTTCAGGAGGTTTTTGTTCTGACAGATTGATAACTAGTTGTGCACCTGGCACTATCATTATTTAGTAACTGGTTGCTGAATACGTTGATTAATCTGTCCTTATCTCCTTATTTAGTACTCAGCCATGACTATACAATCATTCAGCATTTACTGTGTTTTTTTAACAGTTTCACCAAGCGACCTTTGCATGTTACTGAGAACTAGCCGAAAGTAGAACGGTAAAATAAAATAGAATTGAGGCCCATTAGTAGTGTGTTTATAGGCTGTAAGGTGGATACAGTGCCCTGGTTTATATCTGCTTTACACCTTACATGGGTGTCAGACGGTATAGGGCCATAGCTTACATTGTAGGTGGAAGAGAGGATGGCCTCTACAATAGGGGCTCAGTAACCAAGACTTGGAGGCTGAAGTTACAAATCAATACCTCACCGGGTTAATACATGGTTGTTGGGTGACTATGTGGACCATGACCTCACCCAGATACTATATTTAGGTAGTTCTATCTATATAGTACTAATTATAAATATTTCATCCCCTATGGTACATAGGCCTATATAACGTCAGCCTTTTGCGACAATCATAACCTGCTACGACACTCATAGCCGGTGACCTGACTCACATAATACACTCACATCATACGACGTCACTCAGTGGCTGCCTCAAAGCCCATGACGTCACTCACACGTCACGCACGACCTGACTCACATACTACACTCACATCATACGACGTCACTCAGTGGCTGCCTGACAGCCCATGACGTCACTCACAGCCCATGACGTCACTCACAGTCCATGACGTCTCTCATAGCCAATGATGTCACTCAAAACCCATGACATCACTCGCAGCCCATGACGTCAAGCACAGCGCATGACATCACGCACAGCCAATGACGTCACGCACAGCCCATGACATCACTCACAGTGCATGACGTCACGTACGACCCATGACGTCACGCACAGGCCATCGTGCACTGCACGCTTAATACGGTGCTGGATAAAGGGAACATAACATGCTTTAATGATCAGAAATGCAATATCGCAGTTCTACCAACCAATTCAAATTCACGGTGTGTGTGTGCTTTGGCAAAATTGATCAATATTTGTAATCGCGAACATTCGCTTAGATATCTCCCTGAAGTCTTCCCAAAATATCTGCATGAAATATCACAAAGTTGAGTATGAAGGACAAAGTCGCACTTGGCGATAATTACGTGAATAGTCGCTAAATGTTGCACGAGGTGGTGATTGGTTGAGTGTGGTTGCTGCTTTACTAAACAAACTGTGCCTCGGGAGGCTGACTCCGTCTTCAGGCTAAAAACAGCTTTTATTCGAAATTGCACAATATCAGTAGCCCGAGATGTTCATCTCTTCCGTTCTCTAGCCCCACACATCACTCCAAATCCATCTGGAGTTCCCCAGTTCCTTTAGATTCCATTATAGTTTTGGCGTAGCCTATGAGGCTCAGTCTCATTAGTTTGTAACAGTTGAAATGTCTTTGACCAGGTGTCGTCTTTGACCAGTGTAGTCTTTGACCGGTGTAGTCTTTGACCGGGTGGGGTTAAAGTACTATAATAGTAAAGAGATTGTGTAATTTATTGTATAATAAAAAGTCCCACCAAGTACATTACATCATATATACATATATGATATTAATAAAAAATGGAAATTTTTTTTTCTAGATACCCAGTCAAAGACGACACCCGGTCAAAGACTACACCGGTCAAAGACGACACCCGGTCAAAGACGACACCCGGTCAAAGACGTTTCAACTGTTACAAACTCATGAGACTGAGCCATAAACGGCATTGTACGCCGGCCCAACGAAACTCGATGGGTTTTAAAACGAATCATCATCAATTTTATTATGAGCAATCACAGCTTTATCTGGTGTTGTAAAGGTGAGGTGTCGGCACCATGGGCAGCATAGGGTGTGAGGTACCTCATAATATCATATTGAGTCAGTCATAACGTGTCACTGAGGAAGTACACACACACATAAATCATACCAAATACCCCCACCAAAACGGCCCATAAAGTGTCCATCCAGGGACATAAATCATGTCCAATTCACCCAAATATATGAACAGGGACATGCAAGGGAAAGGGACACTTATTTTATTACAATATAAATGGTGAATACAAAAGTTACCGTAAATTATCACATATAAGCCTAACTCACGTATAAGCCGCACTCCGACTTTTGGCGGATCCTATAAGTAGGGAGTCCCATTGGAAATTAATTGATTACCTTTAATAATATCCAAAATGTGCATTTGATAGAGAAGACATAATGCTAATCCAAAGTAAAAACAGAATGTTCATATCTTCATCAGTAAATGCTTGAGAACCATCGGAATATGGAAACTCCCCTATAAGTTTACCCCTGCTGCGTCTATAGATAGCCTACAGCCAGTAGCACCCACTCTGAAGGTATAGTGGTGGCTGCATGGCAGTGAGTAAGGGCCCTGCCTGAAGCTACTACCACTGGTAGTAGAAAATCCATTAAATTAAAGTTATAATAGCTCGATACCTATAGCAAGCAGGCTATTGATTATTTTACCAATGTTGAATATGATCTAGTGCCTTCTGTTATATATTTTCTCATTGCTGAAATGTTATTATTTCTGTTCATTAACATGAGCATCACTGGGCTTAAAATCCGGGAGAGATATGAATAGATAGGTAGGATTTTATGCAAGATTCTTATAATAAAATATCTATATATTTTAAATACCAGACACCTGTTTCTAGATTCTTACTCGATCTTATTGATATGGGTCATTTTAAGTCTATTTTAAGTATAATTTCTGAACTAGATATGATACAAAAATAGGTGTTCGATCCACATGTGTGCATGACCAAGTAGAACATGCCCATGCCCTTAGTTTTAATGGGGAATGCCTAGATTTCCCCGGATTTCACATTAAGTGAGAGATACAAGTTGCGCCCTACTACATAACTAAGGGCCATGGCCTATAGTGGTACTCACTGGGAGCACCGGGGACACGCTTTGCTGACTGAATGGGACTCCCTACTATAAGCCGCACTGGTGATCTGATTATGGTAACTTTAGTACTGTACCATACCATAGTAGCAAAAACTCCCGTATAAGCCGCATCTCGACTCTGTGCCGATCCTATAAGCCGCACTGGCGATCTGTCTCGAGTACTAGCCGCGGCTTCTAAGCGAGAATTTACGATACTATGCTTACCATAAAATCTCGCGTATAAGCTGCAGCTAGTACCCGAGTCAGATGGGCGGTGCGGCTTGTAGGATCACTCATGGTCAGGGTGCGGCTCATACACGAGTTCTTGCTAGTATGATACAGTACTAGGATCAGCCCAAACTCGGGGTGCAGCTTATACGTGAAGTTTTACGTTAAATACTGGAACTGCACATCTATAGATTTATATTATTGAGATATTGAGACGTTCAACAAGTATACGTAGTGTACTAACAGCGTTATACACCGAACCCTGCACCACGAGACGCTGTATATCGTGTGTAAAACACACCTCTGCTCCCGCCAGTAATGGCTCTGGTTATCCATAATGTATACCACACATTCTAATCTCCCAGAACCCCCCCCCCCCCTCCTCATCCAGTACAAGATAGTAGGCACCTCCCCTCCCCCCATCCACTCACTCACCCACTACAAGGTAGTAGGCACCCCCTCACTCAATACAAGGAAGTAGGCAGCCCCCCCCCCTCATCCACTCAGTACAAGGGTAGTGGTGGCGGTGGTCCAGCATGGGGGGGGGGGGGCAGGGGATGGCACTAGTGAGGCAATCCCCGTAAATGATGTTTTATACATATTGTATGTGCCGTCTGGCATTTCACTGCGCTTATTTCTAAATCACCCACCACCCCTCTACACACAGCCACTCCAAAATACATGCATGTGACATAGCCATCAGGAATTTTGTTTAGATTTATTTACTACAACTTCTAATGACATCTTTGTCAAATTATGAACAAATATGGGAATAGCTTATATCAAATCCAAGCTTACAGTGTCAGAAATGCGGTGGACTAGTAATAGATAAGGCCAAAAAGAAAAGGTTTATTTCAGGTAACATGGGAAGAAAATGTAGGGTCGGTAGATCGGATTTTTTTTAATCTCTTTTTAAACTTAGTCATATTCATCATGGTTCATGAGTGACCTTATGTAGTATATATGGTACGAGTGTGAGTTGCTGTATAAGTGTTATAAGCCAAGGACAATTGTCCAAGGTGCCAGCCGAGGACAATTAACATCGTCCAAGGCTTATAACACCTGTACAGCTACTCACGCATATCCATATCTCACGTATACCATGTAATTGGTTTGTGCATGTTATACATTGCACAAACAGCCTGTTTCTTTTGTTCTTTCAACCAACTGTGGTATACATTGCAAACACCTCCCCCTACTGCAATGCCTGCAGTAGTCGCGTTATTATTTCCAGCACCACACAAATCAGTCGCGTGTCACTAAAAAATGCATGACTTACATAATCGATACGATATGATTCCCCTCTGCTCTCACCCCCACTCCCTGTGTAGTGAACCGACCACGCGACACGAGATCACACCCGCTGATTTATCAGCTTTCATTTCACCCACGACCACCCTGGGGGCTGAGTGCACAGGTTTTAACAAGACCTCAGCTTGGTGAGTGAGTAGGCTATAGGGTACCATGGGAAGGTGTGCAACTTAAAGTCCACGATCATCTTTGTATGACTCTACAAAGAGGTAGTGTACACAACATACCCTAGATGGCACTACCACTCTGTAGACTGTATTGGGACATGCAAAGATGATCGTGGACTTTTATTTGCACACCTTCCCATGTTACCCTATAGCCTACCGGGGTACTCACTCTCCAAACTGATTTCTTGTTAAAACCTGTAGCTGGTACTCTACAAGCTAATGTAACCTAACACAAAGTGAGGCAGTACGCCCCATGGCAACACACATTATTCCACAGTTGGCTGAGAGAACGAAAGAAATGGCCTGACTGTATATTACATACATGGCTGTATGTTGATGCGGCTCATTGAGCAGCCTCTCCAACTGTGAGTGTAAGTCAGATATGATACATGTGAGTAGCTATGTAAGTGTTATAAGCCTTTGACAGTGGTAATTATCCTAGGCTGGCTTACCCTGTCCTTGGCTTATGACACTTATACAGCGACTTACTTGCACCATATCTATCACTTAACCTGTTAAGGACTGCATTACATTCCAACACCATCCATTTCATCTTACCTCAACACTGCGCTAGCAAGTTACTGCATCAGTTTAACCAACAGTATGCATGAATGCAGTATCTAGAACTAAGATCCAGGGGCCAGTTTCTGCACTACACTAGATGCAGGGACCAGTTTTTGCACTACCCTAAATCCAGGGACCAGTTTCTGCATTAAACTAGATCTAGGGTCCAGTTTCTGCACTACACTACATCAAGGGACCAGTTTCTGCACTACAGTATTTCAAGGAGCCAGTTTCTGCATTACACTAGCTCCAGGGTCCAGTTTCTGTACTACACTAAATCAAGGGACCAGTTTCTGCACTACACTAGATCCAGGGACCAGTTTTAGCACTACACTAGATCCAGGGACCAGTTTTAGCACTACACTAGATCCAGGGTCCAGTTTCTGTACTACACTAAATCAAGGGACCAGTTTCTGCACTACACTAGATCCAGGGACCAGTTTTAGCACTACATTAGATCCAGGGACCAGTTTCCACACTACACTAGATCCAGGGTCCAGTTTCTGTACTACACTAAATCAAGGGACCAGTTTCTGTACTACACTAGATCCAGGGTCCATGCAGTTTCTGTACTACCCTAGATTCAGGGACCAGTTTCTTCACTACACTAGATCCAGGGGCCAGTTTCTGCACTACCCTAGATCCAGGGACCAGTTTCTGCACTACACTAGATCCAGGGGCCAGTTTCTGCACCTTACTAGAATCTAGGGACCAGTTTATAAATGTACTATACTAGATCCAGGGTGCATGTTACTGTGTTCCTCATATGTTATGTACATTGTACAGTGACTTTCAGACATGCAGCTATAGTCTCAGAGGAATTGTCGAATCTACAACCAGCGGCCGTCATGTTAAGTCAGTCTTATACTTCCACTTGGTAGCATCTGAGGCCCAACTTAAAAGAGGCTAAAGACTAATACAGCGGGAAAACCCTGCAATCTTATAAAATTTGAAAGATACCTTAATACCTATCTGAAAAGCTGATATTTGAGCAAATATCAACAGCCATGGAGCAAATATCAACAGCCATGGAGCAAATATCAACAGCCATGGAGCAAATATCAACAGCCATGGAGCAAATATCAACAGCCATGGAGCAAATATCAACAGCCATGGAGCAAATATCAACAGCCATGGAAAGGTGTGCAACTTAAAGTCCACAATCATCTTTGTATTACTCTACAAAGAGGTAGTGTGCATGACTCACATAATCGATACGATATGATTCCCCTCTGCTCTCACTCCCACTCCCTGTGTAGTGAACCGACCACGTGACATGAGATCACACCCGCTGACTTAAAAACCTCTCATTATATCTGCATCTCCCCATAATAATTCGTTAAGCCGGTCGAAGATGCACCTGGTCAAAGATGGCAACCAGTCAAAGACGTTCACATTGGCCAGATCTCGTGAGACAAAGCCATAAGCAGACCCCTCCCCCCCCCCCCTCCCAGAATATCATACAATATTCTGTAAGGACAGGTAGACTGCATGAAGCAGTACCATATTCCACATGGCATGTAAGGTGAAACCTGCTCACTGTTGGAGCAAGCTTTGATTCACCTGTTAAGGACAACATACTGCGGTAATGCACCGTACCCGGACGATAGAAATGGTGCACGCTGGACTGGATCAATACAGCATGTCGCCCGTACAGGGTTGATACCATCTGGAAGGGCCTGCCTGATACACCAATGCTGAGCTAGGGGAGTCATTCCCGGGCATTGGCGGGGCATGATGACAATTATTGCACCGTCCTTAAAGGGTTAAAACATTGGTTTCCTTCCTGGCGCTGACAGTTACTTCCTCTTGGAGAACGTTCACAAAAGATGTCATCGGCTTTGGGGTGGCCGGGTCTTTGGGTTTAGGGATGGAACGGTCCCAGGCCTTATATTTATAAGAGACAAAATTGCACAAACTAATATTGGGTTGGGTACTTGAAAAAGGTCCCAAAATAGGTGACAGCATTTGTGAATGTTCCCTTGTGTGGGTTGAGTGACTGGGAGGGAGGCCCAGACTGAGGCCCCTGAATAATAGTCCTCTATATAAGTACAGGTTTCAGGAAAAAAACGTTCATCCCTGCCATACCCATACACTTCAAACACCATTACAAATGGGTGGACACAGACATTTTCATAAGGCTTTATAGTACATCCTAGTATATGCATAAAAAGTGACGCAGTGACACACTGTCTCGCCTAAACAATGACGCGGTGACACGCTCAAAAATCTGCGTACCCATGCAGAGCTCTTTCTTCCATTCCTAGTAGGCTAATTATTCACTTTAAATGCCTTCTTCAGAACCACTGACTCTCCTTACCTACTGCTCCCTATCCCCCACCTGAGCCCCCCCCCCCCCACTGACCCTGTACCACACCCCCCCCCCCTGCCCCCTGGAGGAGTGAGTGAGTACAGAGTGAGTGAGTGGGGCCTGGAGGAGGTATAGGGAGCAGCTTCCACACCCAGCATTGTTTACTCCCCCCCCCTCCCCTCCACTCCCTCTATACCTCCTGCAGGCGGCTCTACCTGACACAGATTGTTACTCTTCTCACCTGGCAGGGGGGGGGGGGTGGTGGTGGTATGTAGGGTGGGGTGAGACAGGTGGGTGGGAGCTGGTGGGAGCTGCTCCCACTGACCTGTTAGACACACCAAGTACTACATGTGCTGTGAAAGTAGGAACACTGAGGGGGGGGGGGGGGGGTAGAGAGGCAGGCAGAGAGGTAGGCAGAGAGGCAGGCAGAGAGGCAGGCATGTGGCAGAGAGGCAGGCAGAGAGGCAGACATGTGGCAGAGAGGCAGGCAGAGAGGCAGGCAGGCAGAGTAAGGCAGGCAGAGAGGTAGGCAGGCAGAGGGGTAGATAGACAAAGGGGCAGGCAGGCAGGCAGGCAGGCAGAAAAGCAGGCAAAGACAGGCAGGCAGACAGGTAGGCAGAGATGCAGAGAGCAGGCAGGCAGACAGAGAAGCAGGCAGGCACACAGACAGGCAGGCAGAGAGGTAGGCGCAGTGGTAGACAGGCAGGCAAATAGGCAGGCAAAGAAGTAGGCAGGATGTAGAGGGGTAGACAGGGGGTTTGCAGGCAGGCATGATGGGGAAGGGAGGAAGACAGACGAGGGAGGCATGACTGAGTAATATGCGATGTGCGTGTGAGCCGTCTGAGCGATACCAGAGTAACAAAACATCTGTACCCAGCAGCACTGTATGTAACAAAGTCAAGGTGAGCCTCTAAGGGCTGCATAGTGCTTTAATTTACTACAGCCGTTGTCTTCATGATCTATGAATGCAGCCCTGGTGAGTAGAGTCTACTCTCCTGGGCTGTGTTCAGGTATCAGACCACCCCCGTCGGAGGTGTATCCACCCCGTAGGCATGCCATGACGCATGAATGCAGCCCTAGCGAGCTACTCGCCAAGGCTGCATTCAAGCATTAATTGTGATGACAAAGTGGCATAGCGGATTAAAGCGCCCGGCTGTCGTTAAAGGGTTAGAGTGAGGAGGAAGTAGACAGGTGAGAAGCAAGGTGAGCAGGTGTGTGTGTGGGGGGGGGGGGGGGGGGTAGGGTGACCCATATAGCTGCCACACAGGTAAGTACTGCTCATACTGAGAACATAGGGAACCACCATTTGGTATCTACACGGGGGGATGGGGGAGGGGGTGACCTATATATGTGACCCACGACAGATATTAATTCAACACGGTACACCATAACATCTTATCGCAAAAATGTGACAGGTATGGAATCAAAGGGAATACAGGTACATGTATGGCCGAAAGGGTATTTGAGTGACAAGACAACAGAACACGTTTGTTAACAATCACATCAAAGAGCTTAAAATAAGTTGTGGAGTGCCACAGGGGTCGGCCCTGGGACCATTATTATTCTTGTTATATGTTGATGAGCTAATATTATGTCAAAGCAGCGAAATGTTGTTGTGCATCATGCAATCATTCAGAATGGTATCAATCCTGTATGGTCGGCAGCCTGCATTAATTTAGCCCTGGAATGCATCATGTCGACTAACTAAGGCACCAGGATGCGCTGGTCCGCATACTGGTACTTTATTAGTCGGGGGCTAAACCCCCATCTCCTTATCAAGCTAATACCCTGTCTCACATCTAGAACAAAGGTACTGATAAGAAATTCACCCATCATGCACTGAGTTGGGGGCCTAACAACAATGCATTGCTCTGAGCCAAGATGGCGGTCCCCATAGCCTAATGTGCTAGTCCCGTGTATGTCGTTAATAAAGGCTTGCTCCAACAACATGGGGTAGGGGGTGAGACTTTGATGAATTTTAGGGGGGGGGGGTTGCACTGTTCATAATGGGTTCCGGTCAAAAAGAATTTGAACCCCACTGATGACGAAAATATCAGGAATCTTGGGTGGGGACGGGGAAACAAATCACACGCGCAAACACACCAAAGACCCCTCCCCCCTTCCCTTTGTTAAACAATGTCCATTCCCCAAGACAGGTGTCAGCCCCCTCAGGTGGTCCTCTCACACCCCCCAGATACCTCAGGTAGGTACGCAGCCACTAAACCAACAGTGTGGGTTTTTTTTCTGTATGTCATTATTTCAGCTGTAGTCCTACCAGGGAGGTAGCCAGGGAGGGGTGCTTAACGGTCAGCGAGTAAGTCACTAAGGCCGGGGTGGGTATAGTTACGGATTGTAACTCTCAATAGGGCGCCGGAGGCTGTCTGAGAGTTACGGAGAGAATAGTCATTTTTCTACTGGTTTTGCCTATCCCTACCTATCATGTACATTTCTACACCCAATCAGGATAGGCCATAAGTGCCTGTTTATGCTGTTTAGAGGCTTAATTGGATGGTGTGAAATGTACAACTTGGTAATTATAGACATGTCTAGACCAATTGAGGGGTGGCATTACTGCTGTAAATAGTTCATCCCTGTACAGACCACCCTCTACAAAGTGCTTTAATGTGCAGAAATCAATAACAAACTGCAAATTCTAAAAACATAGCAATGTAGAGGACAGTTATAGGAAGTCCCCTGTATAATTTCAGCCTAGAAAACTGTTTATTAAGCCCAGGGGAATGCGAATCAAACTAACCTCGCATTTTGGGCTAGATTTCCAGAGGTTTTTAGACATTAAACTTCTACACCCACAGCAGTGTGCTGCGGCCGTGGGTGTTGCAAGCTACACTAGGGTGGGTACTGCGTCTTTGGGGGTAGATAACAACTGCCGCCCTACCACCCACTTATCAGAGGTTGGGAAATTTGACCGCCTTATCTTTTTCAGAAAAAGCTGTACATGGGCTACCCCACTCCGACCACCACCATTGTTATTTTTGGGCTTACTGTGCCTTGGCCCACTGTGTGGACCATTGCTAGCTTGGGCCTTCCACAGCGTAGTATAATAAATTCACCCTGTTTAGAATAAGAAATAATCTAATTTAACTTTATGATTTTGACCAGTCTCCTTATCAGGACCTCCGACGCCCCCCATCCCCCAAAAAAATAATAAAAAATAAAGAAAAATCTCTTTTCAGGATATAATGGAAATTGACCACCTTCGCTCTTTTGACAGTCGCGCTGCAGTGGTTATCTGAACCGTAGGAGAGTAGCCTCACCAGGTCACCATCTGTCGGTCCAGGTGATAATTGAACAGGAAGCCTTGAGGCCCTTGGTGTGTATGTCACTATCACTGTCCCTCTCATCTGCATCTATCATCTCATTATTACAAACTAAACTATATATCAAAGGATATGTGTACAGCATATTAGTTTACAGGCTTATTTTTGTAAGAAAACATCTATGAGCATTATATAATCTCTTCAAATACACCTGCAGCTCCTTTATATAATTTAATTATTTGTCCTTTTTTATTCATGAATATACTATTGCCTTAAGGATCTAATCTAAATGTCAACGTGGAAAGTGACTTAATCTAATATCATGAAGACGAATAGAATCGTATTACCGTAGATTGCTTTAAGCCACATAGAGGTTTTGATTTTAGCTACGTTAGTACTGTAGAATACTTCTAAAACCCTCGTATATGCCAAACCCCATAATACAGGCATGTAAGAAACAAATTGATAGGAATTCTTCTTTTTATTTGTCATAACATATGTTCTCAACCTGTGACTTGGAAAATAGAGACATTTTCAAACTTTAAAAAAGAGTTTGGTATTAAATGAAAGCTGAGTTCGACTTGTCTACTTGTTACAGCATGGACCATGTTACAATACAGGACTGACATGTTAGTCTATGTATAGTGATGGATGACCCCTTCTTACCCCCCCCCCCCCATTTTCTACCTGCCCCCCCCCCTTTCTACCTGCCCCCCCCCCCCCTGCTACCTGGTCGGCAGGTCTGGTGAGCAGCTCTGGTATGCCAGGTCAGTCCCCTCCCCAACCCACAGCCAGCCTCCCATCAGTCTCGGACTCCCAGCCCAATACTATAGTATGGACTGGGAGCAGGGCTGCATTTTACCTTTGTGCCAGTTTGGCGGCGCAATTCTGTTGTGTAGTGGCAATACACATCTACGGTAACTACAAACAGAAGTTTATCTTTATCGAAGGGGTAATTAAAAGATGTGTATTGGGTGGTATGGCAGCCTGCTCCCAGGCTATCCCCAAGTAGGGTAGATGCTGGCCGAGGCTGACCTTCCCTACACAGGCTACTCTAGCAGAAGGTGTCTGGTACAGTGTTGGTCTAGCCACAGAGGGTACACAGACAGGCCTCTGGTCTAGCCACCAGTACTAGAGCAAATACTGCACCATATTGATGTACCAGTTCTATAGATGTAAGGTCACATCCTTGGGAACCTCAGGGAGTGATCATTTGACAACAGGCAGGGGGGGGGGGTTATAGTAGGGGTTGGTGGATTTTCGTCATGTGCCCCCCCCCCCAAATTTTCAACAGAGATCCATTCCCTCCCCAGCCATATTCAAAAACACCCTGGCTTCTTGCGCCAAAAAAAGGTGACATTTTATCATGGTAATTTTTTAACAACAAGGGGTGGGGGGGTTGGTGGATTTGGGGGGGGGGACCAAATTTGTCACCTTTTACGATTCTAGCATGCCCATCTGTAATATGGGAAGCTCCTCATGAAGGTTCCTACAACACGGGCGGAATAAAGTCCTGTAAATCTTACAGGGGTCTATAGTGAGGTGACCTCACAATAGTTATAACCGTTTACTGCAAACCTAACGCATAAGCCTAGCTCACGTATTAGCCGCACATAGACTTTGGGAACATCCTATAAGCCGTCTCATTATGGTGACTTTAGTACTGTAGTATACATTTAAAACCTCGCGTATAAGCCACACCCTGACCTGTCCTGGTCCTATAACTATAAGCCGGACTGGCATGTGTACAAACAGCGGCCTATACGCGAGGTTTTACGGTACCTACCACCTCTCAGGGTTGTTGTATGGTTAAGGTCTACTCACCTGCGGGAAGAGAAAAAAATAACATTCTAAGTATAAATCACAAATGTAAGAGACAATCATGCATCATGACGACAAAGGAGAGTGTATCAAAGCTTTAACCCTTTAAGGATGGATGGCGCTAAAAGATTACATTTGTCGTCATGATGCACCAATGCAGCCCCTGGTACATTTCTGGTCAGTTACCCGCCAGGGCTGCATTCATGCATCATGACGACAAAGGTCATTATACATTAAGGCCGTCCTTAAAGGGTTAAAGTACTATGCTGCTCTATATAATACAGGGTTATTAGACGGTACAACATGAGCTCTATAAATGTCAGCTATTGTTGCCTCCATCCGTCCGCCTACACCTGGCTATATGTGCTGACTCAGGATGGGTGTATACAGGCCATGAAGCCCACGCTAGTCTGTATATGTGCAGTCTTTGCGAACACTTTTTCATCCCAAAGGACATTTGGCCCTGCAGCTTCTCAATGTTGCAGGACCGGCAACTGTTTTGAAGGACTGAAAACCAACATATCTGATGATTTATGCATTTTAACTGAATAAAGTATTGTACATTATATTTGTAATAATTTATGACCAAATCTGGATAAATTACATAGTTTTACACAGTATATTGACAAACGTATTTCTGGTTTAGAAACCGAACTCAACTATTTCAGTTTGGAAAAGCAGTTTGCAAAAATTTGACTGGACATTCGGTCCTGCTACACTTGTCAATCTGCTGGTCCGGTGGCATTTTAGAAGGACATTGCCACTGTCCTGCATGTTTTTGCAAAGACTGTATGTGCACATGTTGTTCAGGCCAAAAAGAAAAGGTTTGTTTCAGGTTACATGAGAGGCAAAATCTAGGGTCGGCAGGTCGGATTTTTTATTTTATTTTATCTTTTTTTAAACATGAATGTACTAGCCAGCCTCTCTGCATACCCTGAAATTGACCCAAAAAGGGTAAAAATAGGAAAGTTTCTTCAAAATTGCATAAAAATGTAGGGTCAGCCCTGTTTAGACAGGGTCCGTCGTGCGACCTGAAACAATTATTTTTTTGGCCTCAGTGAGACCTTGATAAATTGGTTTTTAATAAGTCGGTTGTCTCTATTGTTATTAATCATATATTTATCGCAATAATTCTAGTTACACCCATTCTATTTATATGAAATATTGCCGTTTCAGTAACTGGCCGTTTTTTAATCCAATACGGGGAGGTCCTATATATCAAAGTATCATTGTATAGAACTGGTATGTAGTGGGAGGACCTAAAAGGAGAGATGTGTTTTGCTCAAAGTCCTTTGTAGACCTAGTGGAGACTTGGTGCGACACACTGATATTCTTTGGCAGAAAGGAGTAGTTACTTCACCAGTCAGTAATACTGAACCACTACTGATTTAGCCATTAAAATATTTTCCTGATCCATCCACTACTTCCCGATCAGTAGTCTATTCTATGTATACTGAAATAACTTTGATATTTTGCCTAGCCTACTGATCTAATACTTTTAACCAAGCTGGTCAATTTGTGGCTCCCAGGTTAGTTTATATTGTCAGGGTTTGAGTAAGGCATTAGTCAAATATTGTTTTGCCTCAGTCATTTTTGAATAGCACTTGGTTATGCCTGACCAATCAATGTCCCTATCACTAACCTGAGAGAGCCACTTCAGACTTAGGGCCGGGTAATTTAGATCTTAAGTGCATAGGGCTGTGCTGTTGTACCTGTTTGTATGTGTTATAACGGGACTGTATCGGGGAGACATGTTAATGATTGGTGTTATTGATATGTGTATATAAGGGTACATAACCTGCAAGGTTTGATAATCTAGTTTAATGGACTCTTAAACAATTGTGTCCCTCTACACATGGGTGCATTTTTGGCTGTGTTGAATTTTAGAAGGTTGCCGTGTTGCCTGAGTAGAATTTTATCTAATACATTCTGCTCTCTTTTTCTGTGTCAATCGAATTTTATAAGTGCCGTGTCACACGTCATGATTTTTAAAGGGTTTGTCAGGGTTTCGATTTTTACCTATGTATAGCTTTGTCCTTTATGTGTGACACCTCCGTTGCCATGGAGCAGTGAGGTGTCCTTGCTGGGCTGATCCCCGGGGGCTGATCTCTAAATACATCCTGCACAGAATGTGTATCATCAATCGGTGCTTTTCAATATATATGTGTGCCATAAAGACAGAGGTATCGGGCAAAAACTTGTATTGGGGGTTGGGGGAGTCAAAGGGCCTCGGTTGGAGGGGATCTTGGGTTTTTGGCTTAGAGGAGCCGCACACCATTGGGTGGAGGGGGCAGATTCTGAAAAGGTACATTTTCTATCATTAATCTAGCTGTAAATGGCATGCTTAATATATGGTAATGGGAGTAATGGGACCAGACGTGTCAAAAATATTGGCACAATCCACATAATGTGGCTCTAATGGTAATTGGCTCATATTATATCGAATAGGTACATTTACTGTACAAATACATGCACCGGTACTGTATCCATGCATCTTCAGTCTTTGTGAAAACTTTTTCATCCGACAGGACATCTGGTCCTGCAGATTTTTAATGTTGCAGGACCGGCTACATTTTTGAAGGACCGGATAGCAACATATTTGATGATATTTACATTTTTTTCTATAAAATAGTATTGTGCGTTATATTTGTAATGATTGATGGCCAAATCAGGATAAACATATTGTTTTACACACTATATTGACAAACATATTTTAGGTTTAGAAACCCAACTAAATTATCTTAGTTCAGAAAAGCCTGACATGTGACTGGACATTCGGTCCTGCTACACTTGTCAATCTGCTGGACCAGTGACATTTTAGGAGGACATTGCCACTGTCCTGCAGGTTTTCACAAAGACTGCATCAAGCTGGCAACTTAAGGGCTACCGCCAAAAAACAGTTTGTATGAATTGAAAAGTGGCCAGCTTTAAGCGGGTTCAAATATCTCCGTCATAAAAAACACACGATGTAACTGTATTAGCTATACCTGTGAATAAAGCAAATATTGTTTAAAAAAAATAGGGAAAGAAAGCATTACCGGCTTAGTATCCCCAAATCGATCCAAATTGAAAGTCTATGACCAGGTGCAATCTATGACCAGGTGCAATCTATGACCGGGTGCAAGCTATGACCGGGTGCAAGCTATGACCGGGTGCAATCTATGACCCGCATGAAAGGAAACGGCTTATTTAGGGCAAATTTTAAAACATCCATTAACTTTTCTGGCCGTTTCTGTCTACATCTGCTCTAAATAAACCGTTTTCTTTCATGTCGGTCATAGATTACTTGGTCATAGACTGCACCCAGTCATAGATTGCACCCGGTCATAGACTTTCACCTTGGATTGATTTGGTAGGTAAGACTAAGCCTAAAGCACTCTCAGGTCAACAAAATGCAGGAAATTTTGTAATTCTAGTCAACTTTCTGCAGGAAATTTAGATTATTTAATACAGAAATTCCAGTTAAAAAATAGGAATTCCTGCAAAAGTAGGAAAAGTGGCATCTCTGACTCTGCTCTCCATAAAGGTTTACCAGACTGTTGACAGTGTGAGTGAGGACCACACAGGTATAAAGCCTCCTGCCCGATTAGCCCGATTGACATAAGTGACCAATTTCCTCATTACATTACCGGATTTCGCATTAAGTGAAAAATAACCTCCCTTCGCGAAAAACCCTAATTAGGTGTGAGTCCACCACATCCTGGACCCACTCAAAGCAGGCTACCTGCCTAACACTGACTTAATGGGAGCAGGGGAGCTTGGAGATGAAACCGAAGTGATATCAATTTTGTTACAGATTGTGGGTAATGATGAGTATTATGCTTTTTATATAAATTTTCTACTCGCAATGAAAATGGGGTGGGTGAATCTTTTCGCCTACTCTTTGTTAATAGAGTTGCCACTCCCTCGTTGGGAAGAAGTAGGAAATCTGAGGATTTTGGAAAATTTTCTGCATGATTTAAAGTGGCATAGTCCGATGATTAGGGCTCAAAAATAAATTTTGCTTAAAAATGAACCAGAATGTTTAATATGGCCATACTTCATGTCCTACATTATTCCCCAGAATCCAGCTTAGATTTCAGCTAATTATCAGTTTTATGCTCAACTTAAGACTTTTGGAGTGCACGCTTTAAGTCCACCAATCAAAAATACACTGTAAAAGGCCAAACCTGTGTTCATGGGACCATCCCGATTTCCTCATATTGCCCATAGATGATATATTAATGTGCCCCACCCTACAAATATGATATTGTGATGTCATTTTGAACACGCATTAGGACCTTTATTGGTGCTAATATTGACACCTACATGAGGAGGTCAGTCCTTTTTTGGTGGTGTCATGATAGGCCATAAAACCTGGCATGGTTTCATTAGCATTTCAATTCATACCCTGGAGGATGAGATGACAAGTGTCGTTTATTTGAGTTGAACCAGTTACACAGAAGAGTTGTAACCACTGACCACAGCTATAAGACTCCCACAGAGAATCCATCTGCCAGGCCCTTAACTTTATCGGCCTCGCCAGGTCCTCCAAGACATTCTAGATCCACAATGCATTGTACAGCACTCTCAGACCTTTTAGCATTCACAACCATCCAAAGTGGCAGCAAAATGTGCTTAGTGTTAGAGTAGATACTTGACAGTGCTGCATTTACGCATCATGAAATCCTCAGGGGCTGAAGTGAACATGGGTGCATCATGACGACAAACATGAAGCATGATGCCACCATTAAATGGTTAGCCAGAGGCCTAGTTGAGATGACCAGGGAAAGGCACTGGTAATCTCCTAGTGGGAAATCACAGCTTTTAATCACAGGTAATTTGGGTAAAATCATGTTTTTCGCTGTCAGCTCCAACTATGCCCCACCCTGCAGTTTGGCGGTAACCACAGGAGTAGTGCTGGTCGTGGTACCTGGGAGATGTTAAATATCTAAGTCTCAGAAGTACAAAAAAAGTAGTGGCAGAATCACTGAATTAACACTGCATTGAGGAGTGTATGTGCAGTGGTGTTAAGAATGCAGTGTACCTGTGATCAATGGCTGCACCAACAGTAAGATTGCAGTGCACCTGGCACTGATTTATAACTGCGTTTACAGTAAGAATACAGTGGGTCACTAATTAATAACTGCATCTGTGATGCTAAAATGGAGTGATTTTCCAGTGGTTTCTGCATAGTGCAGTGGCAAAACAGTTGATATGAAGTAGCCACTGCAGTCAGAAGTAACCACTGCCTGTTGGCCCAGGATGTCTGAGATTATTTTAACTGGGATGTGTGGTCATTGCACTTATACCACACTTATACAAGACGTGTATAAAACATGTACAAAGTAATCAAGGAGATCAGTAGTGGCATAAGTGAGGTATAGACACGCATGACTAGCTGCAAACGTGTTACAAGCCTTGGACAAGCAGTTTACATATTGCTAACTAGATGGCGCTACTCTCTATGGCCAAACACATGACACAGAAGGGCCATCTAGATTTGAAAGATGGTGGGTGTCTAGCTCTCTCATACTGTAACCCAGTGGTGTGGCAACCGGGAGGGACATGTCCTCCCCCCCCCCCACTTTTGACCAACTCCAAAAAAGGTCAAACCAAAAAGGTCAAGTAAATAGGGGTCAAAAAGGGTCAAAATACCCTTCAGTCCCTCCTACTTTGAAACTGCTTGCCACGCCCCTGATCATACCTTGTCCTATATACAGTCATCTACTCCAAACATAAGCATGCTACTCAGTTTAAGCATGTGGGGTACCTGGCTTATTACTCCATACATAACCCCATTGATCCCATGGTCTACAGCCTACACCGTAGTACATACACTGCATACTGCGGCCATTGTAAAGTGAATTACAGCTTTATGGGGACGATACAAAGACATGCAGGGACACTATCGTTTCCTCTGTGTAGTATAGTTCTTCCTGTTTACATTGGGCCATTATGCCTTTAAGGGCAGCACAGTGCTTGAAAGGACTATTCTCTTGAGTCAACATGATGTATGAATGCAGCCCTGACAAGTAATTCGCCATGGCTGTATTCATGTATTGGGCCTTGATACACTCGGGATTGATACATGCAGTCCCGCAGGCTTGCATGACAATATTGGCATGACACATTAATAAGGGAAGCATGAGGGATCATGGTATCATTAGTGGATTAACATGTACATACATAGTACTGTAACGCATTGCTATATAACGGGACTAGCACATTAGGCTATGGAGGCCGCCATCTTGACTCAGAGTAATACATTGTGGTTAGGCCCTCGACTCCACAGAGCAGTGCTTTATGGGTGAATTTCTTATCAGTACCTTTGCTCCAGGTGTTAAAGGAGGGGATTAACTTGATAAGAGATGGGGGGAGGTGGCCCTAGACTACCTGACTATCCAGGATATGCTAGTCCCGTATATGGTCGCCATCATCTGTTGGGTTGGTACATACTGCCATTTTGGCTCTAGTCCTGCGCGACCTAGGCTGGAACCTAACTCATTCCCTCAGGCATGGGGGTTTTGGAGCAAATTCAAGCAAAGATGTCCTGAAAGCCCCCACGCTGTTCTCTGCATGACAGTAAGGTCTCTCAAAACCTCACCATCAATTCATGAAAAAGATGTGGGTGTTGTCATTTTGGAATCTGTTTTACTGCCTACGAAAGACTGATAAAGTGCTGCAGTACGGGCGAGTTACACACCCTGCAATACGGGCGAGTTACACACGCTGAAATGCGGGCGAGTTACTCAACCTGCAGGATTGGTGCAGTGTTCCATAATATACTCTGTAAACCTTACCCTATAGAAACCAGATATGTTTAGTTCCCTTCCCCGCCGCCTCCACAGCTATGGCGCTACAGTGGACCACCTAAGAGGCCTAACTAGCTCATTACCCCCTCCCCTGACCATGTCAACAGACCTAAGTAGTACCTACCCTACCCCAACACAGTATCATACAGGCCTGGGCCGTCACTTAGGACGCTAATCAACCCGAGCCTAAACCAGGCCCGCACTAAGTCTAGGAATTAGTGCAGCCTAGGCCTTGGCCTGGTCCCTCCTAGGCTGCCCTGCCATGGCCTGAGTACCTCCAGGGTGGCTGCTAATACCTGGGTATTAAGGCACCTGTGTTAACCCTTTACAGACGGCATGTTTCTAAAAGATAACATTTGTCGTCAAGATGCACAAATGCAGTCCCGAGGAGTAACATGCTGACCCTTTGGGAGTGTCTCAAGCCCTTGGTCGGCATGATGCCTAAATGCAGCACTCGCGACTTACTCGCAGCATTCATGCATCATGACGACCAAGGGCATTAACGATTATTGTATTATGCCCTCCATAAAGGGTTAATGGCCAGTATATCACAGCCTATTGTAGGGTGGCAGCTCTGCATTGGACTTACCTCAGCTACTTTATCAATTAGCCTATATTTTATTATCGGATGTTAAACCAGATCTGAAGAGCTGTCAACCGAATAAGGAAAAGTGCATTGACAAGGATTTTTTTCAAAGAATAATTGCATAGAATAATTGCATAGGATCCTAAACCAACTTTTGTTGGGTGTGTCCTTGGAAAATGGGAAAGAGGAGTGCATTCATAAAATTGTGTCGCGTATAGGTGTTCGGCCCTGTGTGTTTATTATTAACAGACAAGTCACATACTTGGAGGTGTGAGGGCCAAATTGTTCTCACATTTTGGAGACTGCAATACTGTTGTTATGATGATTATTTCCACACTCATGTAATTATGTGGAATAAATGAGTTAGACAAATCCACACCTGGCCCCTATTCACGGCAGGCGACCTTTCAAAACCCTGCGCTGACATGCAATATTACATTAGTGTTATTGGGTGTGTCCTCCGGGCTGGGAGAATAGGAGAGAGCTGCTTTCATATCCAGGTGTGTGCTGTGGGCAGTGATCTACAGGTGTACAATACAGATAGGGTCAACGCATGGCGTAACATGAGGCATTCAGGGGACCTGCCATCATGCTCATTTACATACAGAGTGCCTACCCAGGTAGCCATCTTTATTTCAGAGGGTGGCTGTTACCACTGTAACATTATTTCATTTAATTAAATAACTTACAGTAAATACCCACATATAACCCATGGCTATACGGGAACCAGAACCGCAGTGCTAGTTTTATGGTTTTCTCATGGCGGCGTTGTGAGGTATACGAGGAAGTTTATTATAATTCTAAAGCAGATCCCACGTGCGGGTTCAATCAGATCCCACGTGCTGGTTAAAGGGTTTCCCAGGTGAGGGCTTCTATGTAACGTCATAGATGATAAACTAAGCAACATTCTGATTAAAACATCCATTATCTTTGCTACTATAAATGTAACATGATTATGATACTACAGTAGTTTTTATTCTGGCACCCCTTACCACCTTTATTAACACTTTAAGGACAGCAGAGTGTTTTAAAGGACTACTGGTATGCATCTATCAGCATCATGAATGAATGCAATATTGACAAGAAATAAGCAGAGCCTGCACTTATGTATCAGGGACCCTATGGGGTTCATTCCTAAATGGTTGGCACTCTGCACCAATGCACTAGTGAGGTACTCGCTGGGACTGTGTCCATGACAACAAATGAAGCTTGAGGCAGTGTGAGTGTATATGGATGCTGTTCTGCCTTGCAGACTGCGGGATGGTTCATTGTTCACTCTGCCCACATGGATCAATGTTAATAGGCTTCCCCCAGCCCACGCCATCAACCCGATCCTTCCTGCCCTCCCACCGGCCTCCCACCCAGCGGCCGCTAATCCTTCATGTGTGTTTTGCCTATCAGCTTTTTGCTTGGTACTGTTATGTCACAGTTCTCTGTGTCAGTGTCACCCCCCTCACCCCCATCACACTGAGATGCTAGGGGCAGGTAGAGTTAACAGGCAGCACCGACCTCATAGAGAGCACCCCCTGATTGATCTCCAACCTCAACTTGTGTCTCAGGTGTACTCAGCCCACGGTGCACCATCACAACACGAGCAGCCGACCCACACGCCGCCATCACAACATTGGCAGCAGCAGCAGCGGTAAAAGCAGCAGCAGCAGCAGCAGAGGTAAAAGCAGCAGCAGCAGCAGCAGCAGCAGTAGGGAGTATAGCATTACGGCAGCAGCAGCAGCCGCAGCAGCACTCGTACATAATGGCAGTATAATATCCGCAGCAGCAGCAGCAGCCCTGTGCTTCTACTATTGCATTGCATGATATTGGCAGCTGTTATCGTTGCCATGGCAACAGCGATTGCTGTCATTACATCTACAGCAATTTCTGTCACAATAACATTGAATTCTTGCTATAGTAAAAGCACATCATGATAGTAATTGTTGTCATGGCAACAGCAATGATTGCTGTCATCGTAACATCACTAGCTGTTGTCATAGCATCAGCAGCAATTGCGATTGTGGTATCGGAGCCAATGGATGTGACGCAACATCAACAAACTGCCGTCATGGTAAAAGGAAGAAATGCTGGTAAGGATACGGAAGCAATTGTTGCCATGGAAACAGCAGCAATTGTTGTGACGGCTAATAGCAGCAATAGCTGCCTTGGCAACTTTAGCAATTGCTAGCATTGAAACTGCAAGAATCAGCAATCGTTGTCATGGGGAGAGCAGCATGGAAACAGCAGTACTTGTTGTCACAGTGACAACAGCAATTGCTGGCATGGCAACAGCAGCAATTGCTGGTATGGCAACAGCAGCAATTGCTGGTATGGCAACAGCAGCAATTGCTGGCATGGCAACAGCAGCAATTGCTAGCAAGGAAAGAACAGCAATTGTTGTCATGGAGAGACCAGCAATTGCTGGCATGGCAACAGCAGCAATTGCTGGCATGGCAACAGCAGCAATTGCTGGCATGTCAACAGCAGCAATTGCTGGCATGGCAACAGCAGCAATTGCTGGCATGGCAACAGCAGCAATTGCTGGCATGGCAACAGCAGCAATTGCTGGCATGGCAACAGCAGCAATTGCTAGCAAGGAAAGAACAGCAATTGTTGTCATGGAGAGAACAGCAATTACTGGCATGGCAACAGCAGCAATTGCTGGCATGGCAACAGCAGCAATTGCTGGCATGGCAACAGCAACAAGTACAGGCATGGAATGTTCAGTAATTGCTCTCAGACCTAGAGACTCTTGCAGTGCAGTGCAAAATGCATACTTTGTTGCCCATATGGACACTGTGCCTTATATCGGTCATGTGCTGCCACACCCTAGGCAGGCAAGGGCTTCAAAAGTCCCTGGTCCCCAGTATCTGCTGCAATCACATGGGTAGCAGCTGCTGTAGTAACAACAGCAGATGCAGCAGCAAGCAGCAGCAGCGACAGCAGCAGCAGTCGCAGAAGCAGCGACAGCAGTAACAGCAGCAGCTGTAGCAGCAAGCTCCCACCAGCTGTTTGCATTATTGAACAGACTAATACCTGGCGTAGATCTATATATCGGGTAGGCCCGCAGATGAAAGGGCAGTGGGGTGGGGGATGGGATGGGGTGGGATGGGAAATGGTGGGTGGGAGATGGGGTGGGGTGAGGTGGGCGGTGGGTGGGAGGTGGAGTGAGTACAGGGGACTGAGGCCTCAGTCTCAGGAGGTGGTCTACATCACACCATGGTGAAAGACACACAGACAGACAACCTGCTCCAGTCATATACAAGACAGAAAATAGCAGCCCATCTCTGCCGCTGAGAGAACCAACGTAGTAGTAGCATCTGTCCTGCTGTGTGTAGCCCCTACTCAGCTATTGATTTAACACGCGTTCAAAGCCAGGCGGAGAACGAGCCGAGGACGCCATTCTTACTCATGTCTCTATTCATAAACTGACCTAAAATGTTGAAATTGTATATCGAGGGTGGATGTAGTTGGACTCCCGGTAGGCTAACTACAGTGTGGGTGTGTAGGGTCAGCTTATTGTCTGATGCTCTGTAGCCTATTTCTAAGACTGCTGAATATTATATCTTTATTTTCGGTATAAAGCAGTTGTATTTGCCAACAAAAAGCTTCCACTATTGGGCAACCGTTGTGAACTGAATCTCTAAGCAGATAATTAAAAAGGTTTACCCAAAGAAAGATGTACCCTGTAACCCCCTTATTTATTTTCTTATTTATTTATTTTCTAATTAACCCTTAGCTTAAATGAGGGTATGGTACCTTAAGGCTTCATGTTCATTTGTCATCATGATGCACAAAATAATCATTCTAAGCCAGTCCGAGAGTTAATCGGCCGAGTGACTCGCCAGTGCTGTAAGTTACCTTCAAGTGCTTTCAAAAACCTTTCTGATAAGCCAATCTTTTGGGGATTTGGGCCCTAACTTTGCTTCTAAATTTGGCTAGGGGTCAGCGTACAACGGAGGTTTATTATGTAGTCACTATATTTTAAAACAATTAAAATGACGCAGAATTTGGCTTATACATTTCTAGGGTGGGGAGGGGCGGCCTATTCCTGGGTAGTGGAATGCCTTATGCAGGCGTCCATTGCTTGATCTGGTACTGGCGTTAAAAGCACTGACAACAACTGTCACATGGGTACCAGCTGTTACATAAAACACCCTAAGAATTCTGCAGTGAATGCAGGGAATAATCTCAGTGGCTGATAATCCATCCAATTACACGCCTATATGGGAGGTCGGCTTATCAGGGAGGTTTTATATTATGTCGTTGTTAAAGGGTTCATCAAACTGCTTCTGTCGGCAGCCATCTTGTCTGCCGGTAGGCAGTGCCTTCAGATCAGCGCATCACGCGGCCACCAGCCAAGATGACATTTGTCAATAGACACAAGACGGTTACATGCATTATTCAGTGACACTTAATACACTTTGCGAGGGGATGCATGCCGCGTATGAAAGCCGACCACTTCCCGGGATCTCGTAACCAAACAATGACTGCCGGATGGTTAACAGTAGACCGCCCATACACTGAACTCAAGAGCCACAACCGGACCTATGGGAATCATTCCTGCAAGGCGCTCATTAATGGTTTCTGTTATAATCCTTTAAGGACGGATGTCGCTAAAAGATGACATTTGTCGTCATAATGCACCAATGCAGCTCTAGAGAGATGCTAGAGAGATCATGCCAGGCCTACCGCACTGTCTCAACCCTGTAGGGTCGGCATGATGCTTGAAAGTAGCACTGGCGAGTTACTCACCAGGGCTGCATTCATGCATCATGACAACCAAAGACATCAAGGCATTAATACATTATGCCATCCTTAAAGGGTAAAATTAGGGGTGAAATTTTATTATGTAAAATGCATGTACTCTAACAGGATTGACTCTAACAGGATTGACATTGACCATGTTAACAGATATTCTACAGGCTAAATCGATACATGGGGAGAAGTTACAGGCCCGCAGTCAAAGTAACGGGCCATTGGCCTCCGGACCTGTGTTAGTGTCTACCCCATAACTGACATTTCAAAAGATTCCGGTTATTTTTATAGGACGCTTCGCTGCAAGCTACATCAACAGCCATTCAGAAGATAAACATATGGTGAAGCAGCACAAGTAACCCCTCTTGGCATTATTTGCCCTTTGATGCCACCCACAGGCTCCTATATGAATAGCTAGATCTGTACCAGTTCAATGGCAGCCTGCCACATCTACCGGTAACACTCTAAGGGCCATATAAATCTGTTAATATGCTATGCCCTCGGTCGGAATGATGCATGAATGCAGCCCGGGCTAGTAACCTGTCAGGGCTGCTTTGATGCATCATGCCGACAATTTGGGAGTGTATCAACCCCGTAGGATCGACATGATGCATGAATGCAGCCCTGGTGAGTTACTCGCGAGGACTGCATTCATGCATCATGCCGCCTGAGGACTGCATTAAAGCACTATGCTGCCGTTACAAGGTTAATATGTCTGTGGGTGTTGTGAAGGACAGTCACTTTGTACTCTACTCTGCTCACCACACAATATCCAGCCCACCCACACGACGTCTAAACCAAGGCACAACACAAGCACAATACGCCAACCTGGGGTGTCACAGCTTCTTCAGGGAGTGATCATATTTTATAAGGGGGGGGGGGGCAAAAAAATTTGGACCTCTTGACCGGAGGGGTGTAAACAATTTGCACCCTCTTTGGGGGGGGGGGGGTCAAAAAAAATGTTCAAAAAGCCTACGCGTCACTATCCTGTAAAGGGCCCGCGCATGCGCTGATTTTCTACCTGTTGTTAAAAAGTGATCACTCCCTTACTCCAAGTTCCATTCAGAGTGTGGCGCTATTGGATGTCGCGAGTCCAGCTAGATAGGCACTGATAATATCTATCATGCTGAGTACCATTTCCACCTAAAACCTGGAGGATTTCTAGAGTGCAGCAGCACCTATTAGGCCAAAAAAAAGAGGTGTGTTTCAGGTTACGCAGTCTGAAAATCTAGGTAGGGTAGGTCGGATTTTTTTTAAATAATTTTTTTTTACTTTGGACTGAAAAATACCTCAAAATTGACTCGCAAACTTCAGCGCCGACAACGGTGTCGACTCGTAGACTATCAAATTGACCCTGAAATAGCCCTAAAATCACTTAAAAAATAAATATTTTTTCAAAATTGGATGAAAATTTCTAGGGTCGGCCCTGTTTTGCTAGTGTAGGGGCATAATATTACATATTAATCTCATACACGGTATTTCCGGGTAACGTCTGTTTACTCGGCTTCTCCACCTGGAGCTAGTGCACACAGTTCCCGGGAGAGGGCGCAGGTCCTCTTCAGGTGACCGTGTGCCGCTCTCAGGTGGGCGGCCGACCCACCCACCTGGCCACGTGACCTAAGAGCCGGTGTTATATAAGACCCATGTGTTTACCTGGAACGGCAGTCAGTGCAGGCCCGACTGACGAGAGACTTCACATGTCCAACCGTGCGGACAGAGTTGTATGCTAAGAGTTGTATACTGACCGTTTCCTCTATTTATAGAGAAACCTGATTTACCTGTGTGTATTCATTTTACACTGATCGTTCCCTAGTAAAGGAACTGGAGTTATTATTCTTGTGAATAAAGATAGATATATTCTCGCACCTGGAAACTGCCGTGATCGTTGTTCTTTAACCTAGAGTTAATTACGAACCACCACACTGGTGCCGTGACCAGTAGCAGCAAAGGTAGCAGAACAAGCTAGTTGTTCGAGAATATGTTCGGGTTATACTGAACAGGAAGTCCTTAATTGGACAGACAGTCCTTCAGTGGACGGACAATGGCTACCGGTGGTAGCCTGGGCGGCTCAGGCCCAGAGCTGAGTGAAGGGGAGTTGGAATCAACTCGCCTGGAGGTGCCAGGGATGGACCCTGGAGAGGGCTTGAAGCCAGGACAGAAGAAGAGGAAGTTGCAGGATCTTTCCTGGGTGGAACCCTATGTAGGGGATGAGAAATTCCAGAGGGAATATGACGAGCGTTTGGCTCGGGAAGAGGATGACCTCTACTGGGAAAATGTCCGATTGGACAAGCAGTCAATGGAGGATCAGTATGCTGCATTGACTGACGAATTGACTTCCCTGGTAAAAGAAAGGGACGAGATTCTCTCTGAGAATCAGAGGGTAAAAGGAACTCTGATAGAAGAGAGAGAACGGTTGATAGAGGACAACCGGTATATGAAAAAGAAGGTTGCTCAGGAATCGCATGAATACCAAAAGATTCAGGCAAAGATTGCTGAGAACCAGAAGGAGAATGAACATTCTGAATCTCTTAAGGAGAGGTATGAGAGGGAGTTGAAAAAATACTCTAGAGAATGGTATGCCTTGAAGAAGGGGACAGAGGAGCTCGAGAAGGGCAGAGACCAGTTGGTCAAGGATAATGAATCCACCAGGATACAAATCCTGGAAGAAACGGAAGAGTTAGAAAGGAAACGGAAAGCTGAGGTGGAAGCTGTCTGTTCCCTTGAAGCTAGGAAAACTCTCTTGCGGGGTGAATTGTTGAAGGCAATGGAACAGCAGGGGGAGGAACAACTTCCAGCTGGCAGGCCGGAAACTGTTCCTGATAGTACTCCTACTACTAGTAAGGAGGAAGCATTACCTCAATTCGATCCATTTATTAATGATAATGGATTGAGGAATGTGGAAGACTCTGTGTATAAGAACAGAGAGAAAGATTCAAGGAGAGTGAATGTTACCGGGCGCTCTCTTGGATGGGAACCAGTTAATCATGCCAGAATTGGTCCGGTTAACAGGGAAATGTCTCCAGAGGAGGAAGTGTCTCGGCATTATAAAAATAAATTTCGAGATGAAGTGGTGAATCATAGTTATGGCTCATTGAACCCCTTCGCGGGAGATGACCCGGCTCTATATGGGAATCCGGGAGGTTATGATAGCAAGGGTAATTATAGGTATTGCCCAGATGCAACTTATTCGTACCCACCGCCGGCCACGGAAACACACTCGGGAGTCAATAAAGATCCTGAGATTAGGCCGAGGGATAGGATGAATAAGGGGACCCAACCGGGAACAAAGGGAAGGTCAAACCCGGTGCATAAAAACACTAAGGGATTGTCAGGCTATCAAGGCCCACGCTTTGATGAGGGTTCAGAATCTGAATCAGATAAATCATCTGACGATGTACCCAAGAGAAAGGTTCCTTTGAACCGGCGAGTCACAATGACCCCGGCGGAGCACCGATTACATAATCGAGACCCCGCCATAGGTAATTTGGGACTAGATTGCTCTAGCCGAGGTCAAGACGGTACAGACCTACTGGCTTGGAGTAGACGCATGTCGGGTCAATTAGTGCATTCTAATTATGCCGCTAAAAGAACTGCACGTGTGACTAAGCCTTACAGGGGTGTACGACCCTGGAAGGAAGAATATCAATCACTTCTAGATGATTGTAAGTACAATTGCTGGAACAAGGAGGAATCCTTGGGAGCTTTTGTGATATGGTTGAGTGACGGCCCGGGTAAGATAGTGGTGGAAGAATGGAGGGACACTTACGGGCCAGAAGCTACATACGACCAGTTGGAAGTATTAGCTTGTTATACTTTTGGGAAAATGGTGACAGTAGATCACTGGACTCTGTTTCAGAGAAGAACGCAGAAACCGAAGGAATCTGCTAAAATTTTTGGGCTAGAATTGCAGCGATTATTGCGACAGGCTAGGCCAGAATGGAGTAGGGATGCTGAATATTATATAGAATCCCTATTTGTAAGATTTATTAGTGGATTGAGTGATCCTGAACATGCTAAAGTATGTGGTAGAGCTTGGGAAGCTGGGTCTTCCTTAGCAGATTTGTTCATGGCGATTGATCAACATGACAAGAAGAAAATACTATTGGCTGGTATGATACCCGCTAATAGGGGACAGCGCGTCTCTGGAATTGAACATTCCTTAGATGGTGACGATTCTTCCGCGGAAGAATCTGAAGGGGAGGAGAGAGTAGACGCCCTGAAATTCAAGGGTCGACAGAAATCTAGCTCTACCCCAGCTTCCGGGAAGCTTCCTAGTAACAAAGGTTATTCGGAAACTACCCGGAAACCCGATACTCGGGAACCTCAGACTGTACCCAGTCAGAAAACCCAGACCCCGGAGATGACCACTCCGGATAAAACAAATGCGTCAGGAAACTCATTAAATACCTTAATGGAGTCCATGATTAAACGCATGAACGAGGTGTTTGATAATCAAACCCGGCGCCGCCCTAGGGTCGATCGTAACACTGTTCAGTGTTACAGATGTCAAGTCAAAGGGCACTTTGCATCTGAATGCAAAGCCGAGAAACCTGTCTTAAGAAGTGAGGTTTCGGGAAATTAGAGGGGGTTACCGGGGATGGCAGGACGGTAACCCCTGAGGAAATATGTCAGATTATCACCGACGTTGGCGGTGAAGATTCATTAACAGTGAATGCGTCCAGCAAGAAGGGAGATGGGACCGTACATCCCGGAAACCATGAGGCTGGGGAGACTGGTACAACAGGCGCCCAGGGGTGCGCGTATGGGAAACCTAGTGCCAGTTTAGAGGAGTCAATAACCAAAGAGTTGGTTAAGGTTGGAGGAACCAGGCTTCCCCCGGGTCATCCTTGTCTGGAACACCTGAAAGGATGTGGATTCGACCTGGGCACTGATAGTGACCTTCACCGGTTTACTAGGAATCCCTCAGTAACTGATGGGAAGAGGTGGTACGTTTCCTGTTCTGTACAAGGAAAGACTGGGGAATTTCTTATGGATACTGGAGCTAGCCACTCCATGGTCTCTAAGAGATTCATCAGCTTATTGCCGAATATGTGTGAGAACCTCACAATGAGGGTAAACGCATGTACGGCCGATGGTACCAGAATGAGGACATTTGGACGGACTTTTCTGATAATCTCTGTGGCCGGGAAAGAATTTGTTTGGGCCCCGACCATAGCTGAGATTGAAGATGATGGTATTCTTGGTTTGGATTTTGCGGCGCTTTTCGGTGCGACTTTGAATCCGAAAAGTGGGAAGTTGAAAATTGAATACCCGTATGATATGACCATACTCTGTAAGTTGAGAGTGATAAGTAGTGTCGCTAGTGTGGCACAGACTGTGAAGATTCCCCCGGGAATGACCTGTGACGTGTTAGTCAGTTCAGGGAGGCTAATCCAGAAAGGATTAGCGGTAATCGAGCCGGATATGGCTGTATTATCCCGGAAGGGATTGGAATCTGCGGATACCCTAGTAGGGAATTCCAGATGGACAGTGACACCCATTTCCAACCCCGGAAACTCCACAGTATATCTTGAGAAAGGCACTGAAGTTGGGAAAGTGATACTTGCGGAGGCAGTCACCGGTAGCCACCAAGACCTGAGGTTAGAAGAAGGAGGGGAAGAGGAATTGCATGAAGAGTTAACTAAGTTGTTAACAGGATCGTCCATAACGGATGAGAATGATCAGGAAGCCCTAAAGGCTATGCTGAAGAGATGCAGGCAAGCTTTTGCGGCCCCAGGGGAACCCCTGGGGAGAACCAATAAGGTATTGCATGAAATTAAAACCGGGGATAACCCCGCTTTTAAGATTCCTTATAGGAGATTACCCCTCAAGAAGAAGATTGTAGCTGAGGAAGAGATAGCGAAAATGCTGAAGGATAATGTTATTGTTCCCAGCATGAGTCCTTGGTCCTCCCCTGTGTGTATGGTAACCAAGAAGGACGGTAGCATACGGTTCTGTATTGATTACCGGAAACTGAATGGGTTGACTAAGAAGAACTCCTATCCTCTTCCTAGGATAGATGAGACGATTGATTCCCTGGGAGGGAATGAATGGTTTTGTACCCTGGATTTACAGTCCGGGTATTGGCAAGTAGGCATGAAGCCTGAAGATATGGAGAAAACCGCGTTTTCTAGCCATATCGGGTTGTTTGAATATAAGGTAATGCCGTTCGGGTTATGTAACGCGCCGGCCACCTTTGAAGCCATGATGGAGACGCTGTTAAGTGATTTATTATGGCGGAAATGTCTAGTTTACCTGGATGACGTAATTGTGTTTGGAAAGACCTTTGCGGGTTGTTTAAGTAATTTAGAGGAAGTCTTAAACCGAATCATGTCTAACGGTCTCAAATTGAAACCAAAGAAATGCAATCTGTTTAAGAAGGATATTAACTACCTAGGGCGGATTATTTCCACCGAGGGGGTTAAGGCGGATCCGGAAAAAATCAGGAGTGTAACTGAATGGGAAGTCCCCAGGGGTCCTAAAGATGTGCGATCCTTTCTAGGATTCTGCTCATACTATAGGGATTTCCTGCCGGGGTATTCCCGGGTAGCCTATCCGATCCAGTGTTTGTCACACTGGACACCCGGAAGTAGGAAGGAAGAGTTCCCATGGGGGAGGGAACAGGACACAGCTTTCTTAGCCATAAAAAAGTTGTTTGTAGAGACCCCGGTGTTAAAGTATCCTACCCCGGATGGTCACTTTGTATTGGATACCGATGCTAGCAATGAGAGTATTGGGGCCGCCCTCAGTCAAGTCCAAGGCGGAGTGGAGGTTCCCATTGCCTTTGCTAGTAATACTATGAGTAAGACCCAGCGTAATTATTGTACCACTAAAAGGGAATTGTTGGCTGTGATAGTTTATACTAAAAAGTTCAAACATTTCCTTTGGGGGTCCGATTTTACGCTAAGAACAGATCATTCCTCTTTGAGATGGTTATTGAATTTCAAAGATGCGGAAGGAATGATTGGACGTTGGCTAGCACACCTTTCCGAGTTCGGTTTGGAGCAAAGTCAGATCCAGCATAGAGCTGGGGTAAAGCATGTAAATGCTGATGCACTTTCCCGACGTCCTATCAGGAAGTGCGAAAACACCAACTGTGATGACTGTGGTCAGCATGAAGCTGTCATAGCCGGAGCAAGGATTCCCTTTGAGATCAAGGGAACTGGGGTTCTGGAGTGGTCCATGGGAACCATCCGGAAATTCCAGGAAAAGGATCCTAACCTTAGCCGGTTGTTGGTATTGTTACCTAGGAAGATACGGCCCCCGCGGCCTGAGATTTCCCTGGAGAATCGGGAAATGAGACGACTAATAGCTCAATGGGCAGAGCTAGAGGTCCAGAGCGGAATCATCTACCGGTGGAAGATTAATTCATCCGGTAGGAGAATCCGGCAAGTGGTAATACCTTCCGGTATGAGGAGGGATGTTATGTATTATTGCCATGGACACCTGACCAGTGGACATTTCGGAAAAAAGCGTTCCCTGGAACGTCTGAAACGGAGATATTACTGGCCAGGGATGAGTAGTGATCTATTAAGATGGGTTGCTACTTGCCCGGATTGTTGTAAAAACAAACCTGGGCCTGGGATGGGTAAAATGCCTTTGTCCCAGGAGTTGTTTGGTGTAAGATTTGCGCGAGTCGCCATAGACATTATCAGTGGGTTTAAAACTACCCCTGAGGGTAATACTTGTATGATGGTCGTCACTGACTATTATACTAAGTATACGAGAGTGTTTCCATTAGCGGATCACAAAGCAGCAACCTGTGCAAAAGCTTTTGTTACAGGTTGGGTATTGCATCTTGGGGTTCCCCTAATGATGCATAGTGACCAAGGTCGGGAATTTGAATCTGATCTTTGGCAGGAAATGTGTCACCGACTGGCGATTTGTAAGACGAGAACAAATCCCTATCGACCACAAAGTGATGGAATGGTTGAGAGATTCAATCGTACCTTGATTCAGGTTTTGAAATCCCTGGTGAATGATAGAATGGATGACTGGGATGAGCAGTGTGATTATGTATGCCATGCATATAATAGCACTGTCCACTCTAGTACTTCCTGTTCCCCGAATCTGTTAGTTTTCGGGGAAGATTTAATAATGCCCGCTGATCTGGTATTCGGGGTGGTCGGAATGAACCCGGAAACCCCCTGCCATGTGATGTTTGTGGAGTCATTAAGAGATCAATTCAAGTATGCTTATGAATTGGTGAGAACTGAACTGCAGAAGAATGCTACCTGGCAGAAGACCGGCTATGATCTAGGCCTTAAGCCGCGACGATTCAAAGTTGGTGATCAGGTAGTAAGATTACATGAGCCGTTATCGACTCTGAAACTTGCTAGTAATTGGGACGGGCCCTTTGTGGTTACCCGCATAGTAAGTGACAGTACTGTAGTGATACGTTCATTACAAGGAAGGATGTATAAATCTAATGTAGCTCGACTAAGAGAGTGGAAGGGGAGAGATTTGTCCCTGGACTCGTATGAGTTAGAAGTTGATACTTTGATAGAGGAAAGTGAACAGCGGAAATTAGTGAAGGAACCTCCCCGGAAACGCGGAAGGCCGCGGAAGGAGGTTTCCCGGAAACTAATGGTGCAGAAGCCCGTCATCCCAAAAAGATCCGGGAAGAAGGCGGCTAATAAAGTCTCGCTGGCTGAAGGGAAAAGGACCCGGAAGAGTGTGGTTAAGGCTAAATCCACTCTGGAAAAGGCGTGTCCTAGAACCAGGTCTAATGTTATGCCTAAAAACATAAGACGCAGTCCCCGGTTACTAGCCAGGGACGGTATAACCTAAGCCGGTACACAACGAGTGTGGTGTCCTGTAATCTTGTTAAATATTTTAATGTTGTAACCAGTTATGTGTGGAAGTAAGTACGGTCAGAATGATCGTGATAATCCCCCTGTCAAGGATCCCATGGGTGATGGACGGATAATCCGGTGAATGTGCTTTATTATGCCATTCATATATATTTCATTGATACTCTCGATGAGTTGACAGAGCGTAAGGATTAACACGTGGAATGAGGGTACCTGTTTACAATTAAAACGCGCGGTGACCTGGTTCCAAGGAACTGGGTCACGGGACGCGCGGGGTTGCGCATGCGCGGTGGCGCGCCTTATATAAGGCCCGCGGAGCGGCGGGAATCGCCAGTTGGGGTTGAGAGGCGGTCCAGAGCAGACGTGAGAGCTCGGACACGACCACTGTCGCTGTGGGGAGGTGGACCCCCTTAAATCCATCAATAACACTTTTCTTGAGTGTGACAAACATGTCTTCCGAGACAGACCACCAACAGGTGGACCCTCTTCAAGAGGGCGACTCCGCTAGCGGAGGAAATGTGGTTGTTAATCAACCTGACCTCGTGGACCAGGAATCTCTGGATTTCCTGGAACAAGGGGAGATAATGGACGTCGACGTTGACTCTCAGTCACCGCTTCGCCCTGCTAATGTCGCCGCCAATTACTTGGAAGGTCTAGACATTGAGGCCATCAGCCCTGCTGACGGTCGCGCTGATACCGGTGACGCTGAGTATCAGGATCAGGGTCTATTGTACCATGGGAAACCGCCGGCGGACGTTGAAAAACCCCGCCCGGCCGTACCAACCCTGGGAGGCTTCATGTCCAATTACGACGGACGTGAAGTAGAACTGCACGAGGACGTGCTCAGGCTCACGGCGGAGGGAGCTCCCCGCCGGATTGACTCACTCACGAGTCAGGCCATATTGCTCTTCCTGTTAGTGGAGGAGCAGGAGGAGATGCCCCCGGACTGGTTTGTGTACTGGGAGGCACTCCAGAAAGGACTACGCGTATGCTACTGCTTACGACGAGCTGTCTTCGATTTACACATCGCGGACATCGACAGGTTAATGCCCGCACTCCCAATTCTGTCTTTGGACCCGAATTGTGGAGTTGCCGGGATGTTGTTGACTGGTGTCAACAGATACCGGGCGCGAATCGGGAAACTCCGAGAGCCTAAAACCCGGAAGGAGTACGAGATTGCTGCCGCTAATACGCAGGGAATAGTCTCGTATGTCCTGGATGTAGCCACTATTGAGGACTACATGGATTCTCACCACGTCAAACGAGATATTGCCATATCTTGTTTGGTTGATGAGGCGGTTCGTACGGTACGAACCAGATCTTCCAGTGCGGAGGAGAAGGCGCGAGTAAAAGCGCTGAAAGCCACACCTAGGGGGCGCGGCAGTAAAGGTGAGAGGGGCGCCTCAAACCGGTCAAGCTCGGCTGACAGCAACCAGTCCGACGAGTTTGTCCAGGAGAGAGGACGTCAGGCTCGCCGGAACGAGAAGGCAAGATTAGCTAACTTGCCGGACTCTGTATTAGCAGAGGGATTACCGGAACAACCTTCCGGAGGACAGCCCGTTATTCCCAGGGCTGAGGAGGTAACGGATGAGGCGATGGACATAAACGAAGCCAATACTCCGGAACCCTCCAACACCACCACCACCACCACCCCGGCCCTTGTGGCAGACATGACCGCCGCCGCGGGAGCAGCGGCCGCCGTGGCGGCTGCGCTGGTATTCAATCCAGCACGTCTCAGCCCTCTCCGTAGTCCGGCTCAGTCGGACCCGGAAGAGGGAGAGGTTCCGGCTAACGCTGAGGAACCAGGAAATGCCCCAGAGGACCCCATCCCGCCTAATGACGTGATGAGGCGAGTCTGGCAGAACGCTAACAATAAGTTCCGCGTGTTTATTCCCAATTCATGGGAACAGTGTCCGATTGGTCCCACCAATTTCGGATGTCCACCTGAGACCAACTGTAAAGGTCAAAGTGATGATGAGGATTGGATCCGGAATACCCCCCGGGACCGTCCTCCGTCTGCTTTTTATCAGCAGTGGCTAGATCAACTCAGGATCCTGCCAGACACTTACTACAGTAAGGAGCAGAAGGAAAAACTTCTTTTTGCGGTTAACCGCTGGTACAGTCAGCGGGAAAGGAATTGGTGCCCATTCGCTACATGTGTAAACACGATTGGCACAGACAGAACCATCTTTGTAACAAAGCAACGGTTTCTGCGACACCTATGTGAAAACCACATGCACCACTGTGTGGTGTATCACTGTGATATCACAGTAGGTAGGGAATCCCAGCTATGTAACGGGTGTTTAGAACCCCGTAGAGGTGAGCTTATGCGCCACATGAAGGATTGCCATAACATGGGAATCAGTGTAGCTCGCAATCGTGTGAATGCGCTACATGACGCCGTTTGTGAACAGTATAAGTCACTCACGGAGGAACAAAAGGCTAAGATCCGGCCGGCAACTCCCTTCTACTGCGAAGTCGCAGATGGGAAGTTCAAAGCCCGGATTGCCAGAGTGGACGGACGACATAAGTTCGCCATGAATGACGAGGAGTATACGGTGTTATGCACTACCCGTACTTCCCGCAGAGGTGGCGGTAGTTTCCGTCAGCCGGAAACCCGGGGTAGTTCCCGGGGGAAGAGCCGGTCCGCCCGCGACCGCTCTCGATCTCCTGCGGTCTCACCAGGACCAAAACGGAGACATGCCGGATCCAACTTAGAGGATCTCGATAATTCCTACTATGGGAATTATCATGCCCCGGAAGGTCGCGACTATTATCGCGAGTATCCAGACCCGCTGTTTACAGACCGGAAAGATCGGAAACGTGATTCCGGTGGTCAAGCAGCGGCGACTAACATGGATTACCGTTCCAGACGTCTGAGCAGTTCAGACAGTGCCACCAGTCAACCTGACCATGGCGGTGCCCGGCCTAAAGAACCGGCTACCAGAACAAAGGCTTCCCTGCCTTTGACGTACCATCTGGGGACCACTACAAAGCTAACCCCCAGGGACGTCCGGTCGCCCACTACCCCAACTCGGGACATGCAGGGCTTGACCGTGAAAACAGAACCGAAATCACTAATCTCAGTGGTGACGCCTCGGGGCATAACTGTCCCGAAGGCTGCAGCGGTTGCGAAAGCGCCGCAAGTGGATGTTAAACCCGTGATTCCTGTAACCCAGGATCCGGTTGTCATCCAGCCAGTCGCGGGCACCTCCCGCACTGAAACTACCGGTGGCGTAAAGTTAAAATACGTCCCGATAGTCAACTACTTCTCTAGGGAAGAGAAGGCGAGCTGCGAAGTGGGACAAAGGATTGTAACCGAATTCCAGGAGTCCCAACGCGAGCTGGCGGTGGAATATAACACCAAGATGTTAGGCCTGTTCACGCATGGCCTAAAGATTGCCCATCGGGAGGAGAAAGCATTAGTCGCTGTCGGCAATGCTGATTACTTGGCTAAAAAGTCAAGGGAAGCTGCTTCCGGCCAAAAGACCGCTGAAGCCGCCGCAGGGTTCGTTCAGCAAGAGAACGAGAAGTTAACCAAACGGTTACAAGACATGAACGTAAAGTTTTACGGGGTGTTTGGCGTGACTATCGATACCTGGGATGGCACAGCTGAGCACGCGCTTGCTTTAATGAGAGCAAGAGAGGAACCTTTAGGTTAAAAAGACTAATAGAAGGTTCTGAGTCTATTTCTAATTTTTTTTAGGAATAGAGGAGGGAACTATAATAGTTTCCGGATAGATTAATTGTTGTTTCATTTAATCTGACGTCATAAATTGTTTATGACGGGGTTTCCCTTTTGAGGGGAAGGGCATCTTTTTAGATGCATATGGATCAACGCGGGGGGGACCTTCCGTGGAAGCTCTGGACTTACCTAACTACTCAACTCTCAACTATAGCCTACCGATGGGGAATCAGGACTCCACCGGGAAGCTACCAACCTAACGTCCCTGAAACTAACTTTTGGGATACGTTACCATGATGTGTTCCTGATACTATTATGCTGAGTTATAAACTGTTCCCGTCCAAAGGATTACGTGTTAAACGGACAGTACTCGTGGTTTCCAGCCGGATTATAATTATATATGTCATGAACTTTACTGGAGCGAGGACGGGATACTTATCGAGCTGTATACATATGAACTTACCTTCGGGTGATATTTATCCAAGAAACAGTATTAAGAAGAGGAGAGCACCTCACTCATTCGTCTATTAGAAGCGGAGAGCACCTTGACCACAACTAGATCACCAGTAAGCTATATTTAATTGTGAGGGTTTCCGGGTACACTGCCAGGTTACTCATTAAAACGTTTTTTAATATATATAATATATCATTATTATGTGATACATATCACCTCAGGTGTTCTAATAAGGTATTCTCATATTTACCTTATGAATCAGGTTTCATAATATACTACATATGAAGATTGTATGATCTGATAAGCTAGGAAACGTGGTTACCCGTAATGTTTATATGAAGTCGTTAAGACTATATGTATATACTAAATATACCGCCAGGTATTGTCGTGTGTGTTGACTCTGTTGTATGTTGCGAGAGATATTAATACTCCGGTTATATAATCGGATTACCCGGCTTAAAAACAAAGGCTGTGGTTACTGTTACCCATTGTGTGAATGTTTTCATTAAATCACAAATCAATGTAAGACGCTGGTGGTTGTGAGTCCTTATCAGGACTGGTTTTTAATAACTTTTCTGTTCAACTTAAATATATACACACCCCACGCGCATTTTTTAATAACCGAGTAAGGAAACTTCATAAGGAAGTCATATCGAAATGTGTCAAGCCGTTCGATTGTATGTATGATATTATATTCACTTGTCATAAAACCTACCTAAATCATCTATTATGGTTGCTATTACAGTGTAATGCCATATTTATATTGAGTTTTATGATCTCGCTTGTATAGTGTGTCGTGTTAATATGTTACGCCCCTAGTTACTGTATAGACAATAACTATAAAGTCGTTGTTCTAAAAGGTTTTCTATATACTAGGAAGACCGTATATATATTCATTACCACCTAGTTTTGTCTAGGGGGGGTAGTGTAGGGGCATAATATTACATATTAATCTCATACACGGTATTTCCGGGTAACGTCTGTTTACTCGGCTTCTCCACCTGGAGCTAGTGCACACAGTTCCCGGGAGAGGGCGCAGGTCCTCTTCAGGTGACCGTGTGCCGCTCTCAGGTGGGCGGCCGACCCACCCACCTGGCCACGTGACCTAAGAGCCGGTGTTATATAAGACCCATGTGTTTACCTGGAACGGCAGTCAGTGCAGGCCCGACTGACGAGAGACTTCACATGTCCAACCGTGCGGACAGAGTTGTATGCTAAGAGTTGTATACTGACCGTTTCCTCTATTTATAGAGAAACCTGATTTACCTGTGTGTATTCATTTTACACTGATCGTTCCCTAGTAAAGGAACTGGAGTTATTATTCTTGTGAATAAAGATAGATATATTCTCGCACCTGGAAACTGCCGTGATCGTTGTTCTTTAACCTAGAGTTAATTACGAACCACCACACTAGGAAAGGTCGGGTAACCTGAAACACACCTTTTTTTTTTATTTGGCCTAACCAAATATATAGACAAATGCCAACACCCATTGATACTGTCTCTGACTTATTTCACGAATTTCAGAATCGCTTCTGGTGTCATTTGAGCTTCCTATAGAGCTTTCAATTTTGTAAATACTTCAAATGGAACAGGAGTTTAAGCTTCTTTTTTCCAATTTATTTTTCAGCAATAGTGAAATTGTTATGGCTATGATTAAAACTACTCACTGGAAATATTCGCCAATCGCTTTGATATCTCTGAACTCTGACTTTCGCGGTGTCATTTTTCTATCGGCTGAGAACCCTAAAGGGGCTAGGTGATGCTATGGCTAACACGGTCCTCCATAGGGAGATATGTGAGAGTATGGATACACACACAGAGAGCCCTCCACGTCCCGGCTCCCTTGTGTTTACTATAGTACAGTGCCGCCGTGTTATATTGAGGAATGGGAGGAACACCAAGGGCTGTGAGCGACGCACAAACCACCTTATTTTACAGGGTAAATATTATTTCCACGGAATTCTAGGAAATTAAGATTTTTTTGTATGCTGCAATCTAGACACCCGCAAAATTGCTGATTTTCACTTTTCCGTGAATATGTATACCCCGTCGATATAACTACTTTCACAGTATGTTATCCCTTCATGGACAAGATGATGTCCCAAGTCAACATTTGTTGTCGTGTTACACTAATGAATTGCCAGCGAGTGACTCATAGATTCTACATTTATTGCATCATGCCGAACCTTTGGCCATGCATCAACCCGAGGGGGGTCGGTAGGAAGCATGATTGCAGCACTGGTGAGCAAACCTGTGAGGATGGCATTTATGCATCATTACGACATAGGGCATTGAACTACTTCTGTAGTCTAGTTTATTTCACTGTGTATATATTTCCACGGAATTCACAGAAATTAAATATCTATGAATCCTTTGTATGTTTGAAATGAATACCCACAAAACTGAAGATTTTCACTTTTCCACAAAAATCAAATAATTTTGGTAAATCTTCTGCAGGAGATTAACATAATTCAATAAAGCAATGCCAGCAAAACCAGTAGGAATTTCTACAAAAGTAGGAAGGGTATGACTTGCATTTATTTAATCAGAGTAATGTATTAGGAATAGGGTAAAGAAGATGACTAGCAGGTATTTAATCAGGGTAGTGTATTAAGAATAAGGTAAATGAGATATCGTGATATTTCTGAAATTGTATCCCCCTGAATATCAATACATTGACAGTTAGAGGGTTACTCGGTATGTGTCCGTCACGGCCGGGTAGCAACCCTACAGTAGGACTGTCATTGGTATCCAATTTATCTCGATTCCGATTATCACTATTTTGGTCTCGATTTTTCGATTATAGCGATTTATTTTGATCTGAGATAAATAGTTAAAATATGCTTGAAAATAAATATTCTCAGTTGTTTATTATAAGAGGTAGCCAATACTATGTCAAGACTGGAAATATATGGGCTCTATGCAGAACTTCTGTTCAATTTGATGCACATTTGGAAGTTAATTTCCCAGAATATTAGGGTTTTTATGTGCAACATTTTCAACTTAATAAATAAGTTAGTGCTAATTGGAATTTTTACACAATTTTTACAGTTTTGCAAAGCTAAATTCCTTGACAATCTGTGGGTAATTGGGTGTATCGATATAATGCTTTTATCGATGCGATAATCGGAATTCTGTAAATGTCGGTGTATCGATTTTGGGGGTATCGATGACAGTCCTACCCTACAGCTGCATCAGCCTCTAACGGCCACCTAACATGCAGCCAGTCCTGTCTTATCATGTTGTCGGGGGCCAATCACGGACAAAGCGTTTAGCAGTCAGATTGTGGCCCCTGAAGAGTAAAAAGTGACCTCGCGACCCGCGCTGTTTTGCAGGCAGCCTGGCGACCTGGTACAATAATCTAAGCTACCTGGCGACTTTTAGACGAATTTTTCTACAGTAGAAATGGTCTAAAAAAGCGATTTTGTGACCCAGGTCCCTTAATTTCGGCGATTTCCTACTGCACCCTCGAGACTACTACTGCACCTGGACGAGGCTCTCTCTTACCCTTTATGGACGACATGATACTTTATAGGCGCCCAGCTGATTATATTTTAGACTAATGAAATAGTTCCCTGGTCTTCACTGCGGAATTCCTAGGGTGCATTGTGTACAAATTGAACGTGTGATTAACATCACACATGTCAAGATGATCAAAGATAATCAAGGACTAAAACACAGAAAAGATCTCATCAAAATCCTCTCACTTAGAATTACAAGATAACTGCCATTGACTTTGGAGTTGTGTGGACTGTAAAGTAGACAAGAACCGATCTAGCACTTAAAAGTTAAATTTTTCTTCTCAACTTTTGCTCAGATTTTGGGACTGACTTTAAAAAAAAATTAAAACCCCACATCTTGGTCCCCTGACAGGAACAGTCTGAGTGACGTCGGGACAGATCCTCAATGCTTTAACCCCAGGGCTTAACACTAACTTTCTCTACTGTGGGCCACCCGGGCCCGTAGCTCCAGAAATCTATGGGCCTGTGGGGCACCCGGACCCATGGGAAGGTAATTCTGAAGAAAACTACAGGCCTGGACCCAGAATTATGGGTCATTGACTCCCTTAGACTCACCACCCGCCCGGCTGCATGTAGTGTTAGGTATAGCGTATACTCACCTGTGGAAGAGAGAATAACACATTTAGTAAATCACACTTACAATCAGTACAGGGACATGGAAAAACAAGTGTATAAATCTTTAAATCTTTAAAAAATAACTTATTTGTGCGCTCATAACAGAAATTCAATAAACTCACAGCACGATATGGCTGTGTCTCACGAGCTGGGGCCAATGTGTTTGTCTATGACCGGGTGCCGTGTATGACCGGGTGTCGTCTATGACCGGGTGTGGTCTATGACTGGCTATCTAAAAAAGTAGTTTTTTTGTGCGTTTTTTTATAGGCCTACTGTAATATGATAAAAAAAATTATGGCGGTTGTTATATACTCCCCATGCAGTTTGTGGGGTTGTTTGAATGTTAACCTTTGCCTTTTGCTTGCTAGCCGGTCATAGACGGCACCCGGTCATAGACGGCACCCGGTCATAGACGGCACCCGGTCATAGACGGCATCCGGTCATAGACGGCACCCGGTCATAGAAGGCACCCGGTCATAGACGGCACCCGGTCATAGACGGCATCCGGTCATAGACGGCACCCGGTCATAGAAGGCACCCGGTCATAGACGGCACCCGGTCATAGACGGCACCCGGTCATAGACGGCACCCGGTCATAGACGGCACCCGGTCATAGACGGCACCCGGTCATAGACGGCACCCGGTCATAGACGGCACCCGGTCATAGACGGCACCCGGTCATAGACGGTACCCGGTCATAGACGAAAACATTGGCCCAAGTTTGTGAGACACAGCCATATATGAACAACAGCAATAAGCAGTGGCGTAGGAAAAGGGGGGGCCAGGGGGGCCCGGGCCCCCCCAATCACTGGAGAGGGGGGGCCTGAATATGTTTGGGCCCCCCCAAATATGTGTCAAGAGCTGTAATATAATACACACAATTTCGAATTTTTATCTCTCCCGCATAGAGAAAAGTGGGGGCAGAGGGGCCTGTGCCCCCCAATCAGAACTAAAGGGGGCTCAAATACTACTTTTCTATACAAGTATCTTTAATGCTATATCATACGTAAAAGCCGCTACTCAAAGTGGATTGGAGTGGGCCCCCCTGCCCCCCCCCCAATAAAGATTTGCTTCCTACGCCTCTGATAAGACGAGTATAGAAAAGAAAAGAAAAAACATCACAATTATTGAGAAAATGGGGAAAGTAAAATCTAGACATTTCTATAGACATTTTCTACTATAATAAAGGACGCAAATCTATAGAACAACTTTATATATCTCACTCTGGCCGTAATATGGGACAGGGCTGACAAGTTAAGTGTTTTTAACCCTTGATGTACAGCATAGTGCCTCAATGCCCCTTTGTCGTAATATTGAATGAATGCCTACAGGATTTCTCTGAACCGTAACTTCAAATTGGTCTGATTTACGACACTGACGTCAGTTGAATAGCCTCCCTGACCCTGGAGCCCTCCTTAGTGTAAGTGTCTACATTCTATAGACCAATGCGGCAAGAAAGAAAAGTTGCTAATAAAAGTTTTTGAAGATTTCTGAAGCGTGACCGACAAATTCATGAAAATAACCTCGAACTCCTGCATTCTAATATACACTATATGAAAGATAATCATCCTGTTAATCTCCTGATGTGAGATGTTTGCAAACATACCCATTACAGACACCCTATGGGGATTCTGCTAAAACCAACGTAAACTCAACATTATTATGGAAAAGCCACCCTTTCTTGCTACATTGGTCTATAGAGATGGCCTGGGTAATAACTCACTGAGGTCTACCTCTACAGTCTCTGTGCCCGTCACATCTACAATAAAGTGGCTATTTCTCCCAAATTCTCAAATTCACAAAATATGTTTAAAGTGATGTAACAGTATAATATCTAAGGGGATGGGGGCCAAATTAAATGTTATCTATGGTCAATAAGAGCTCAGAAAGGGGACCATGGGGCTCATTCATGGTCTTTACAGTGTAATCTCAATGGGGAGAATAAGATCATGTACGATTTTATTTCATCCATTGACCATAATTGGGCAAAAGAGATCTAATTTGGGCAAAATGTCAGGGCATGAATGGAATAGGAAGAAAGGGAAGTATGGTCTCGGTCAACATCTTGGATCAATTTTAAGAAAATTTAAATTTTGAGTCCCAATCCATTGGCTATATACTAACTTTAATCATTTTTAAAGGCAGAATGGCTCTTTAATACAATATGCCTTCTGGCGAGTCATTTGCTCTGGCTTGTAACTCGCTGGGGCTGCATTCAATGCATCTCCCAACGCTAGGATGGTGTATACAATCCTGAAAGGTCAGCATGATGCACCGATGCAATGCAAGGGAGTTACTCCCCGGCTCTGCATTATTAAATGAGCATAAACATACATGGAGCCTTGCATCACCATTCTGCCCTTAAAGGGTTAAGAGCACCCAGATGACATTGTGTCTGTATTGTACTGCTCACAAAGGCAGATCCTACACCTAGATACCCTGGGGGGAGGCTATTGTCAATCCTACAATACAGCCGCATGGAAAATAGTTTCTATAACAGTCTCCACATTAAAGCCTCCAACTTTTAATAATTCCACGGTAAAAATAGATTGACTTTTAACAGACCGCAGGGAGTTCAGAATATATCTGTCAGAAAAATGTATTTTCGTAAGATAGCATTACCTCGGATATCATTAAGAATGTCTCAAAATATTTTTACAACCAAGTTACATAAAATAAGTAAGCACCTCCATTCCTACTAACAGACGTCTAAAATGAGGAACTATAAGATTGTTCTACATTAAATTACGGGCCTGTACAGTATACACATATATATGAACAATTTAAAACAACAATATTTTCAAGAGTGTTGCTTCCTCACCATCACCACCACCACTCTCCCACTTATTTAACCCCCCCCCTTCCTCAAACAGCTGAGATCGTGTACCAGGGATGGAGCCCAGGTCACCTTCTTAACGCTGGGTTAATCCTTCACCGGCAGCAGAGTATTTTAAATTCACTGAGCCCTTTGTCAGCATCATGCATGAATGGTCATTGAATACAGCTCTGACAAATTACAGCAGATCGTATGCGTTGAGACTCTCACAAATGATCCGACAATATTTTCAAATTGAAATACCATGACATTCCCCGGACAACCTGTCATTTCACATCCCCAGGCATTCCAGGTCAAAAAGGTGTAGGGTAGATTTTTTTTTTGTTCTTGTTTTGGTTTTTTTGTATTTTTAATTTTGCCTGCAAAGTACCCAAAAATTGACTCGCAAACTTCAGTGCTGACTCACCGACACCGGGGCCGACTTGTGGACTATCAAATTGACTCTGAAATAGCTCCAAAATTACCTTAAATATAAATATTTTCTCAAAATTGGATAAAGATTTCTAGGGTCGGCCCTGTTTTGCTAGGTAGGGTCGGGTAACCTTTTTCTTAATTTGGGCTCATTGTGTGTATTCAAGGCCCTGGGTTCATCCCCTCGTAGCCCACAAAATGACATAAGGCAAAACCCTTGTACATAGTAGATTTACTTTGTTTGTTCTCAATCAAGCACTGAAACATAGTGCTACAGTCTAACAGAACACCTACAGTAAATCAAAAAAAGAAAGAAAATCAATAACATGTCCATGACTGTAAGTATCTATGGTGTGGGTGCTCTTAGTTCAATGGCTACCCCAGATGTTCAGCGATGCATCAATATATCCAACATGACTTATCGTACATGAGGAATGCCTTTCTCTGTTGTTATCCTGCTGAATGTGGTGAAGGGCGATCACACTGGCTGCTTTTCTGTATTTTAAGGGGATGTAACATCAAAATTGAATGTTTACTGATAAACCGGTTCTTTCTTGTAAAAAACTGGATACTGTAAAACCTGGCGTATTAAGCCTAACTTGCGTATTAGCCACACCATGACCATGGGCCGATCCTATAAGCTGCACACCAGCAATCTGACTATACGCTAGGTTTTACGGTAGTACCACCAGTCTAGGAATCACTATGTATTCTGTGTCGTAGAGATATGTAATAACAGATGACATGTAACTGATCTCCACATTTTTTGTGGAAAAGTAAAAATCAACAATTTCGCGGGTATTTAGGGCATACTGTAGCATACAAATAAGATTTTAAATTACGCGAAAATATCCACGAAATTAAGTACGACCGCAGAAGTCAGTCCTCAATAATATGGCACCCTCGATGATCTGGTCGCTGTTTGGAGGGACATTCTTATACATAAGCATATACCGCACCGGTTTTGAAAGAGAGCCGGTCTTGAATAAGCACTGGGAGTACAGGGGTCTTGAAATGTTTCTTAAGCACTAAAATAGGATATTGAATAAGCGCCTGTCTTGGAGATAAAAAAAAACGCCAAATTGAAGAGCCCCCCAGCCCTTATTCACGTCGCTTCTCCGCAGGATGAAAAAGCACACCGTATATTTTGTGTAGATTTTGATTTATGTCAAGCATCACAAGCTTAATAACATCAGCAAACCAGAGTTATGTGCCTATAAGGAGGGTGGGGTCACCCCTCCAACATTGATTTTTGATTTTTCTTTGGTCCAGCAAGGACTCGAGGAAATATCAATTTCAATTGGTATTTTTCTAAGCATTCTGGTAGATTTTTTTCGATGAAATTGCTAAAATAGACATAACTTCTGTTTCAATTGAAGTATTTACAAAATTCAAAAACCTATGGATAGCTGAGAGCACACAGGCGATTCTGAGGTTATTTCATACAGGCGGCAGTAAAAAGCACACAGGCGGCCCGCCTGTGTAATCCCTATTTGCGGAGAACCATGCGGTACAGTAAATAGGCTTCAATAATCCAGCTGATTTAACATTCGACCACATTTTGTCTAAAGCGGGGGTGGTCGGTTTATCCAGGTCTGACATAGCCCGTGTTGTAATCACCAACATGAGTTAAACCCATGTTGATGTGGTTATCAGGGCTATGTACGGAGTGGTTACCGGTCATATGGATTAGCCACAGCCAGATTATCACAATATACCCGGTAAGCCTGTCAGATACCCGCTTATCTGCCATGTACACTCGGCTAGATACCCCTTATCCGATAAGGCAGGATGGTATAGCGGGGCACGCAGCCAGGCTGGGCGGAGGCAGGCCGACCGGTACAGGCTCCTATAGGCAGCCCAAGTCACTGCTGCTGGACTAGCATTTTTATTTATTCTATTTTTATTTACTTTTTTTATTTCTCACCGTGCTAGTCTAAGATATAGATAACAGTGATGTATAAAGAGGCAGACTTTTACAAATATTTTAAGTCGGTTTCTGCTGATTTTTTCATTATAAAAAAATGTTAAGCCCACAATAATGCATGATGCATGAATGTAGACCTGGCTAGTTACTGGTAAATAGTCAGTACTTGTCATGCATCATGCCCCTTTAACGGCCAAATAGTGCCTTAATGCATTATGCCCATTTGTTTAATCAACAGAGATGCATTTATGTAAAATCTGGCCCTACGGGGTTGACACACTACGAACAGGTCGGCATGATGCATAAGGCATGGATACAGCCCAAGTGAGTAGGCTCACCAGGGCTGCATTCATGCATCATGATTACAGTTTTGATCTATCCCACCCAATTTTAAATCAATTTCTGTAAAAAAAAAAGTGTGATTTATTCAGGACATTTTATACACATTTACCAAATTTGAGAGCAGTTTGGCATCTATATGCCAATGAGACTGAGATCAAATGATCCAAGCAGAGTTACGGTTTTGTTGCGTATACATAGGCCCCAAAGGTACTCATACCCATATTTGAGTGTGCAAACAGCCCATGACAGCCTGTTGAATCTACCTTTAGATGTATGCTTTTGATTGTTAGTTAGTTTAACGTCCGGAGGGCTTAGATTTATGCATTGAGGGAGCCAATTGGTATCAGATATTATGGAAACTATGTGCAAACGATATATAAGTGCTGTCCGGGCTGTGTTTGGTGAAATTCCATCTTTAAAGAACTAATGGAGAATCAGGTATTACCCCTTCCAACACATTTGAGGGATATGCTATATATTCAATCATTTCTTTTCTTCGACTATTATTCTGATATCGTCAGGTTTGCTGTACACATACAAGATGTGTTTCAGAATACTCAATCTAGCGAAATACGGCTGACTTTGCATTTTTCAGTCAATTTTAATTATTTACAGTTGACTCAGGACCACGAGTCAGCAAGTCGTGAGTTTACACTGCCTTTTTAGATGATGTAGCCTGAAACTCTATTTTTGTAGGGACTTTCTGCAGCCCTCTTAGCCCTTCTGACTTCACTAATCCCCCCCCCCACTCCCTTCCTCTCCCCCAACTGCCCTCCACCTCCCCAGCTTCTCCCCACTCTTCCTCTTTTACTCTCCCCACCCTTACCCCCTCCCTGTTCCCATCTCCACAACCTCTCTACCCAATTTTATTGACCCCTCACCATCAGTCCATACCTTCCCTCCCCCCACTCTCCCTCTACCTCTCCTTCAGTTCCCTTCTCCCCCTCCCCTTACCTCCTTTTCTATCCCCCCCTTTCTCTCTACCCTACTTCTCCCTTCCCTCCTTACACGCCCCCCCCCCCCCCCACCCAGGTGGTCTGCCTTTGGGTGCCTGTGAGTATCCGTCTATACACCATGTTCTATGTGGTTGTGTGAGTGGGTGTGTGGGAGGGGTAGACCTACTCCTGGGTCGTGTGTAGCTTTCTGCTGACCACGCTGAATGTGGCCCATAATGTATGTGGATAATATGCTGACAGACTGCACCCCCCCCCCCCGACACACACACCCAGCGTAGGTAGCAGCCCCACGACACACCCACTCCGCATAACAGCCACGCAGCAGGCATGAAGCAGCCCGTAATATACTGTTACTGTTGTTACTGTTACTGCTGCTGTTACTACTACTGCTTTTACTGCTGCTTTTTCTGCTACTGCTGCTACTGTTACTACTGCTGCTGTTGTTACTGCTGCTGTTACTACTACTGCTTTTACTGCTGCTTTTTCTGCTACTGCTGCTACTGTTACTACTGCTGCTGTTGTTACTGCTGCTGTTACTACTACTGCTTTTACTGCTGCTACTCTTGTTACTGCTGCTGCTGTTACTGTTACTGCTGCTGTTACTGTTGCTGTTGTTACTATTGCTGCTGTTACTGCTGCTTTTTCTACTGCTACTGCTGCTGCTAGTTACTACTGCTGCTACTGCTGTTGTAACTGCTGCTACTGCTGTTGTTACTGCTGCTGCTGCTGCTGTTGTTACTGCTGCTGCTGTTGTTACTGCTGCTGCTACTGCTGCTGTTACTACTACTGCTTTTACTGTTACTGCTGCTGCTGTTCCTGCTGCTGATGTTACTGCTGCAGCTGTTAATGCTGCTAATATTACTACTGCTGCTGTTGTTACTGCTTCTATTACTGCTACTGCTGTTACTGTTGCTGCTGTTACTGTTGCTGCTGTAGCTTCACTGATATTACTGCTGCTGTGACTGCTATTACTGCTACTGTTACTGCTGCTGTTATTCTTGTTGCATGTACTATTGCTGCTGCTGCTTCTGCTGCTACCAATGAACCCACACTATCCCCTCATAAGAAGTACATCCCTAAAAAGTAGGTCAATAAACCGGAAGTCGGCTCCTACTCCTAAATGGAGGTCTCCTGTGGTTTTGTGGATATTGTGCAAGTATCGACTTATAATAAGCCAGATACTGAACATATTTTATTTCGTGATGTATATATTTCTGCGAATTACACAGAAATGAAAATCTGCAAAAATATGTACAGCACAGATATTCATACTATATAGTAATACAACTACCATTTTCCAAAATTTGTAAATTGAAATAATGCGGGTTTGTAAATTTTAGTGAATTTGCGATAGAACTGGACGTATCCTGCATGTATGTTGTTAATACTTTCACCAAACAGAACCCTGCGTGGGTAGTAGCCAATGAGACCAGTGCAGGATCATTACAATCTGAACATGAAGCATCATTTCAAATGCCAAACACTCATACACCGCGTATCCGGTTGCTGCTATGAAAAGAGAGATTAATCCATTTTCCTGTTCCTTTAATCTGAATTAAATTAGCCACTTGTCTTCCAATTTGTAAATTGAATATGCTCGGCCCTTTTTTTTAAAATCCCTACAAGAAGCTCAGCAGTTGTACGGAATGTGACTTATTACAAACATGCTGTGGTATGAGATCCTGAATGCTGCCCCAATCCTTCCCACCTACCACAATATTACTGCCTCTCATGACTTCAATCACCCCCCCCCCCCCTCCACCAGTACAGCCCACACAGAGGCTCCTCCTCCCTCCTCCAGCACCACAGAGAGGGTCTTTGGTTACTGACTTGTATGCAAGTCAGAATCAGCTTGCATTTGATACCAGATTTGCCTATATAGGATGGGACTAATAAAGGAGAGTAGTATAGTATGTATCGGAACGGGACTATAGTTAACTACTGTTTATTACTCAATCGACCTGCAGCCAATCAGAGGCCTCCATTTGGTCACGTGACCCGTTGCCATGGTAACGTGACCTACTTAGGGCTCTCAGCCAATCAGAAGCCAGCATTCTGGGTGACCTACTGACCTACTTAGAAGCTCTCAGCCAATCAGAGGCCGGCATTCTGGTAACCATGGTAACGTGACCTACTTACGTCACGTGACCTACTTAGGCTCAGCCAATCAGAAGCCGGCATTCTGGTAACTAGGGTAACGTGACCTACTTAGGGTTTGTTTGTAAACAACACCACGTGGCTCTCTTGTTTGTAAACAACACCACGTGACACGTGACTGTTTGTAAACAAACAATTCGACTTAGTCTGACATTTTCAGCTGTCGCATGCTGACCTGCTGCTATCATAAGAGAAACAAAAGCCCTAATCACGCTTTTCAGCTGGATCCTTCCACCCACCAGACATGGATCCAGATGGGAGGGTGGTTTAAAATTAATCCGTGTACCGACTGTCATACAATAGTGTAATTAGTTGAACACGTGTTACCTGTATAAAGGATTAGCAGGTCATGGGCTTAGAGTGTGTATAGAAAAACAACTACAGGTAGCGTGAACAAAGCGACCCCCTCCCTTTCTGTCACTCTGTCTGTGACTAGAGGGCGCGCGTGTGGTAAGCGGCTTAAATCTAAAGAAAAAAAATCACCCTCTCCTGTCGTCAGCAGTCAGCTGGCCGGCGGCTGGAAAATGCGATTAGAGGGATGATGAGCGCGGTTTTTTATATTCAATATATTAGAAGTGTGCTTTGTTGCTTATATAGTTCATTATGCGTTTAAAATGTTCGCGAGTATCGTAGAAATGTAGAAAAATCCTATTGTGGCGCCATCTGACGAAAAGAGCGGAGAACTATACTAGGGTATGGCGAGCTAGACTAGAGCATGTAATCACCAGGCGGCAGAGTGGTCAAAAGACAATCTCGTAGTAGTAGGTCTACTTGGATCTTGAGTAGCCACCCTTGTGGTTGCAATTACCTAGACTAGTTGACCCTGCCAGCCTGGTCAAGTGAAATTAGTAAGGAGACCGCACATTAACGCGCTCCACAGTCTTTAGACAGTTAAGACTATAGTACCGTAGATTCTACTGTGTACTCACACTAACTATTTACAGTGCTACATATTCATACCCGTGTTCTAAGTGTTTTTTTTAGAAAAAAGCGATCTACTCACCCATTTTTTTTAGACAAACTCCTATTAGCAGGTAACCCCTGTATAAACCATACTGCAAAGATCTGCTACTTCGAGCGTCTGCCTCGTGACTGATAGTGTACAACAAGACGAAGTGGGCAGAGGTGAAGTACTGTTCCAAGAAAAATTGAGGCTCTTTATATAGCTGAGAGAGCGGCTAATCCGGATGTTCTAAGCTTGTTTTCACCTAGAGCCCCACCCTCTTCCAGAGAGGAATCAAATTGCTTTTCACCTGGACCCTTCCACCCCTCATCCATCAGCATGAAAAGACAGATAACAAGTGTAACGCGCGCTACATGTATATGGGATTATAGCTGGTGAAGAGATAAAGCCAGGTCAGCTGACACTAGTGTCAGCTGCAGCAGCTGCACGAGCTGCTTGTGCTGCTCGTGCAGCGGCTATTTGTAAACTAATTAATACGACTTCCTCATTAAATTTGTCATCTACAACTGTTTCAATCTTAAGGCTTTTTTTTTGAGTTTATTCTTTTTTCAAATTTGGTCCCACCTCAAAAGAGGAATAGGACTCTGTAACAATGTAGCTCTCTTGATCAATTAACAGCCCCATTTTTTTAGATGTCATCTGACAGCTTCTTGCTAGGCCAGGATATTGTTAAATAAACAACTTGGAAAGCTAATTACAGTTTTCTGGGCTTGAAATATGAGTATCTTGACTGTAACAGCAGCCTTTTTACCGTATAGTCCTTCAACGGACTCTTGCTGGCCAGACTTTCAAGCAAGTTTGCCAAAGTCCAGCCTGTTATTGAATGTCCAGCCTAGCCTGACCCTCAGTAGAATGGTCCTTGACCCATCTATTATAGTCCAGCAGTGCCTGACCCTTGTATGAGAGTAGTATTGGCGACATTGGCTGACTCTGATATTTACCTGTGTGTACGGGGGGAGGAGAGGGTTCACAGCCACAGCTCTCTTAAGGCAAAGCTTGCGCTTATAGAGCACTACTAGTGGGGGTTTGAATGAGGAGTCTATGGCGTTTGTCTTAAAAAAAAATAGCCATGGCACATGTCGATGTCGCTTAATTATGCTCATATCTCATGTCGATTTTAAGAATTGCTCATGTCACCTGTCACTATGTTTTTCAAGCTTCATGTCAAATGTCACTAGGCCTCATGTCGAATGTCGATTCTAAGAAACAGACATGTCGCCATCTCGAATTTAGTGGTCCACACCGCCGCTGCTGCTGCTGCTGCTGCTGCTGCTGCTGCTGATTTGCTGTTGCTGCTGCTGTTGGTGCTGCTGCTTGTGCTGCTCGTGCAGCTGCTGCAGCTGCTGACAGCTGCTGCTGCTTGTGCTGCTCGTGCAGCTGCTGCAGTTGCTGGCGATGTCACGGATGCTGTTGACAGATGCTGCTGCTTGTGCTGCTTGTGCAGCTGCTGCTGCTGCTGACGATGTCACGGATGCTGCTGACAGATGCTGCTGCTTGTGCTGCACGAGACTGAGTAGCTGCTATTACTAATGCTACTAATACTAGTATGAGAAAATACATTTAGTCAGTTGATTAAATCAAGGAGGTTTTCTGACTTCAGTGGATCGTTTAGCCATCGGCCACGGGCAAAACTTGAAACCATTTTATACATGGGACAATTGGCAGAGTCGAAACATGTTGGTACGATGGGATCGATCATGTTCATCATCAGTTCAGGCAAAGGAAGTGTGTCGACAGCACGCGAAAACTTCATGTCTGGATGTTTCAACACAAGGCCTTTTATCACACTCACACAGCTGCTTTGAAGAGTGAATCCTTGACCAAACTTGAGCTTTTCCAACACAGCTTTGGCCTCTTTCTGTGCAGTAAGGGATCTCTCTTTCGGGTTCATCTCAGTGCTGTCTAGCATGTCTGCAAAGTCTTTAACATAATGTTCCAACGGGCTACAAATGATGTACTCCAGATCATCGTCCGTATATGTCGTCTCCTCGCACCATATTGTGTCTTCTCCTGTTTCGAATTCCGTCATTTTCTGAACAATCTCCTCGTGAGTGCCTTGCATATATCGAAGCTCCTTCAAAGACCTGATAACTTCTATGGCGAAGACTGAACAAATACCTGAAGGAATTTCACCACAGTCAGGCCAAGTATACGGAGCTAAGAAAAATAGCTCCAACAAAATCTTCTCCCTCTGTCCAAATGAAACTACTTCCGTTCCGATGAAGTTGAAGCATGCTTTTATCCATTGCTCCTTGGTGACGTCCTTCCAATGTTTCTTTACCTCACATGCATCATAGGGCACTGTTTCTCTTCCTGCTTCAAGTGGAAGTTGCTTTTTCTTTCTTGGACTCATTTGGAGAGAGTTTCGATGCTCTGTAGCGTCAACACTTCGATAAGAAAAGTAGCTGAAAAGAGCAGAACTAACCATCATAACATTCTGAGCGAGCGTAGAGTGGACGATGCTACGATGATGAAGGGCGGGTCGAGAAAGTGTGATGGGTGAGAGCGTCGTTTCACTCCTTATGTACCCTGTCCTAGATAATCCTCTTAAACGGCTGAAAAGACTCTCTCAGTACAGAGTCTCTACTCAATTAAGAGATCTGTTAAGTAAGTTTTCACATGCTACCTGACTACTGCAGGTGGGTTTAGACTTAAGCAGCTTAGTGCACACACGTGTCTGTTAGAAAGCTACCTGCACACCTGCCTTCCTTTTTCACTAGTATTTACCCCCTGCCGACTTATAAGGCGCCTATACACGTGTCAGCCTCCTTATATACGCCTTCTTGCTTCTAGAGCTAAGCTACTTACCGTCGTTTTCAGCTGCCGCAGGCTGACTGGCAGCTATTTAAAAGAGAATACCCGTTACCTGTATAACGGATCAGGGGGTTATGAGATTAGAGTGTGTATACAAAAAAAGCTACAGGGGTCGTGAAGCAAGCGAGAGGGTGTCTGTCTGTGAGGTAGAGACGAGTACATGTGGTAAGCGACTTAAGTGTAAAACAAAAGCACCTCCTCTTGCCGTGGTGAGTGGAGCGGACGGCAGCTGGCTAGTTGAATAAGCGTCAGCTTAGAAGATAATCCGTCCACGGGCTGGCGCGTCACACCTGTCGTTAATCACCTCCTGTAGTCTTTGTATACACAGTTGACCTGGCTTTATCTCTTCACCAGCTATAATCCCATATACATGTAGCGCACGTTACACTTGTTATCCCTCTTTTCATGCTGATGGATGAGGGGTGGAAGGGTCCAGGTGAAAAGCAATTTGATTCCTCTCTGGAAGAGGGTGGGGCTCTAGGTGAAAACAAGCTTAGAACATCCGGATTAGCCGCTCTCTCAGCTATATAAAGAGCCTCAATTTTTCTTGGAACAGTACTTCACCTCTGCCCACTTCGTCTTGTTGTACACTATCAGTCACGAGGCAGACGCTCGAAGTAGCAGATCTTTGCAGTATGGTTTATACAGGGGTTACCTGCTAATAGGAGTTTGTCTAAAAAAAATGGGTGAGTAGATCGCTTTTTTCTAAAAAAAACACTTAGAACACGGGTATGAATATGTAGCACTGTAAATAGTTAGTGTGAGTACACAGTAGAATCTACGGTACTATAGTCTTAACTGTCTAAAGACTGTGGAGCGCGTTAATGTGCGGTCTCCTTACTAATTTCACTTGACCAGGCTGGCAGGGTCAACTAGTCTAGGTAATTGCAACCACAAGGGTGGCTACTCAAGATCCAAGTAGACCTACTACTACGAGATTGTCTTTTGACCACTCTGCCGCCTGGTGATTACATGCTCTAGTCTAGCTCGCCATACCCTAGTATAGTTCTCCGCTCTTTTCGTCAGATGGCGCCACAATAGGATTTTTCTACATTTCTACGATACTCGCGAACATTTTAAACGCATAATGAACTATATAAGCAACAAAGCACACTTCTAATATATTGAATATAAAAAAACGCGCTCATCATCCCTCTAATCGCATTTTCCAGCCGCCGGCCAGCTGACTGCTGACGACAGGAGAGGGTGATTTTTTTTCTTTAGATTTAAGCCGCTTACCACACGCGCGCCCTCTAGTCACAGACAGAGTGACAGAAAGGGAGGGGGTCGCTTTGTTCACGCTACCTGTAGTTGTTTTTCTATACACACTCTAAGCCCATGACCTGCTAATCCTTTATACAGGTAACACGTGTTCAACTAATTACACTATTGTATGACAGTCGGTACACGGATTAATTTTAAACCACCCTCCCATCTGGATCCATGTCTGGTGGGTGGAAGGATCCAGCTGAAAAGCGTGATTAGGGCTTTTGTTTCTCTTATGATAGCAGCAGGTCAGCATGCGACAGCTGAAAATGTCAGACTAAGTCGAATTGTTTGTTTACAAACAGTCACGTGTCACGTGGTGTTGTTTACAAACAAGAGAGCCACGTGGTGTTGTTTACAAACAAACCCTAAGTAGGTCACGTTACCCTAGTTACCAGAATGCCGGCTTCTGATTGGCTGAGCCTAAGTAGGTCACGTGACGTAAGTAGGTCACGTTACCATGGTTACCAGAATGCCGGCCTCTGATTGGCTGAGAGCTTCTAAGTAGGTCAGTAGGTCACCCAGAATGCTGGCTTCTGATTGGCTGAGAGCCCTAAGTAGGTCACGTTACCATGGCAACGGGTCACGTGACCAAATGGAGGCCTCTGATTGGCTGCAGGTCGATTGAGTAATAAACAGTAGTTAACTATAGTCCCGTTCCGATACATACTATACTACTAAGGAGTTTCTATACTGTATCCAACAATATTGGATTTATTGTTCATTGTGTAGTCATAAGCTATTTTGTGTACTAATATCTCATAGATGGGATGTGTAATTCTAAATGCAGCCTGCCTTATTTTTCATTGTATATTGACATGATAATGGATTTATGTAACTGACAGGGATGCCAAGTTATATCACTCCAATATCGTATTTGTTACGATTTTTGGCCCCCAAAATCGTAATATTCTTTGTAGGAAATCGTAACAAAAATCGTAATGATAGCATGTCCTTCAAATGCACTTTCAGATAGATAATTGGTGACTTCACACTCAATATATGATGTAATAACTAATGCCTCCTCAGTTCAGAACACTTCATAAGCAGGGACAGTTCCAAAGTAAGAGGCTCAAGAGATGTATAGCCCTGTCTTTTGACCTCTTTTCACTAGACCTAATTTGGGCTTGGTTCAAAGTGGTGCTTTTGAAAACGCATTTCAGAAATTGCTAAAAATCGTATTTTTCCGTCAGAAATCGTAATGGTCGTAATTTGGATCAAAAATCGTAAAATTACGAAAAAATCGTAACACTTGGCATCCCTGAACTGTTACTCAAAAGTGAACATATAGGGTATTTAAACTCAAACTCAAATTCAAGATGGCGGCCCTACCTACTAGACCTACATAACGACAGTCTACACTAGTGTGGATGGTGGTGGTGGGATGTCGAGTCTGTAGACTACACACAGCCCTACATCTTGCTACTGAGCTGTGTGAGCTGTGTGTGTGAGTGGGTGGGTGGGTGGATAGGTGGGTGGGTGTGTCATGTGTGCGTGCAATCTACGCTCAGCAGACATTTCTCTCCGTGCACTCACTTCAATCTCTACGCCAACCCGGCGGCAAACAAGCTCATAATGGGCCATTTGGGCAATATGGATCGAAATATGTCTTTTTTTTTTATGAAGAAATAGATATGTGACTGAAGATCTAAGCAATTCATTCTAATGTCATATTTTATATTTGGTAGAAATTGTGGATTTTTCAAGGAACTATTTCCAGGTAGGGGTACTGTCAGTGTATGATGTCGATAGGAAGGCACACTCCTACGCATACCACTTGAGAATCAACCAAAGCTGGGTAAAGGAACCTGATACAGAGCGTCTGTGGTGACCAGGAGACTGCGAAAGAGAGGAGTACAGGAGTCCAGAGTATGTTGATGGTAAAAAATGGCTGCTATGCCAAGGAGTGAGCAAAAAGGTGGTGGCCTTTTCTGCTCTTTTTCCATAGAACAGTGCCCCTTTCGCCCCTTCTTCCACAGAAGATTTCCTCATGTCCATAGCTTGGAGCAGAGATGAGTGAGGGAGTCTCTGCTAAGGGAGATTGGTGTGGGGGAATCACCCACACAGGGCAGCAAAGGTAGGTAGTGTCTTTGGTACAGCGATTCCTGCTACAGAACTCACACCTAGCCCTGTAAACTCCCACACTGCCTCACTGCCACATCCTCAACTACACCCACATATTAACATGTGCACCATATTCAACAGGCAAATGTCTAAATAATTAAGTATAATTGTGTTAGAATAATGTAATATTTTGGGGTATTTAATACCAGAATTCAGTCATGATGTGACCAAAATCTGGAAGTGTGACCGTGTGCTTGTGAGGACCCACTATTTTATTTTATGCTCTACATATTTTCACAAATTTTGCGAAAATGAAAATAAGCGAATTCATAAGTTATACAGCTACCAAATTTCGAAATTCACGTATTTGAATACACGCGAAATTGTACTTTTTAACGAAAATTCGCACAAATATATACACTGGAATATATTTTGAGTAGACAGATACAGTCCTGTTCTGTCCACCCCTGCCTCACAGCCATTGGCTGGGTCTGACCGCTGCAGCTCCCTTTACGACGACAACCACCATGTCAAAATGTCACAGTCCCTAATTGATGACATCTAGATGAGGAGGCAGCAAGGGAAACAGGAAGGTCAGGGGTGGGACGGGGGGGGGGGACGGGTGTGGGGGACGGTAGGCGGGGGGAGGGGAGGGGAGCGGGACAGGGGGGGTGGTAGGTGGGGGAGGGGAGGGGGTAGGAGCAGACATGCAAACTCTGAAGAGGAAAAAATCTGAGCCCAAGATTTTCGGAAGTAGGGGAATGGATGTCCTGCTGAGCACCGCAAGCGAAGCACAGCGGTCCAACTAGGGAGAAAATTTGAAATGGTGCATTCTGGTGCATTCTGGACGGTAGGCGGGGGGAGGGCAGGGGAGCGGGACCGGTGTGGGGGGGGGGCAGGGGAGCGGGACCTGTGTGGGGGGGGGGGGAGGAGGGAGGGGAAGGGAGGGGAAGGGAGGGGAAGGGATGGGAGGGGAGCGGGGAGGGGGAGGGGGACGGTAGGCGGGGGACAGGGAGCGGAGCGGGACAGGTGTGGGGGACGGTTGCGGGGGACAGTTGCGGGGGACGGGTGTCGGGGACGGTAGGCGGGGGGAGGGGGAGGGGAGCGGTAGCGGGACGGGTGTGGGGGGGCATGGTAGGTGAGGGGAGGGGTAGGAGAGTAGGGGATGGATGGGTAAGAACAGGGTGTAAGGGGGGAGGGAGAGGAGGGATGAGGGGAGGGGAGGTGAGGGGGGCGGTAGGCGGGGGGAGGGTAGTGGCACGGGTGGGGAAGGGGGGGGCGTAGGCGGGGCGAGGTGAGGGGATGGTAGGAAGGCAAGAACAGGGGTAAGAGTGGAGGAAGGGGTATGAAGGGGAGGGATGAGAAGAGGAGGTTGTGAGAGAGAGGGGAGGTTGTGGGATGTGAGGGGAAGGCAGGAGAGCAGGGGTGGGGAAGGGAGGGTTGGGAAGGGGGTGAGGAAGGGAGTTGAAGGGGGTAGCTGGTTGTGGGGGAAGAGAGGGAATGGGATGGGAGTACAGAGCAGGGAGGATAGCAGGGTACAACTTGAAGATATTGTGTTTTCCAGTGACTCAACCTTCTCAACCAAAACAGAACTGATCTAATTTCAATTAAATTCAATATTCCTGGACATTTTGCCCTACCTGTTCTACCCGAGGAATGTCCCCTAAGCTACTTTTGTACCTATTCACTTTACAGAATTTCTCTCCACAAGATAACAATTCCTCTCTGCTATTCAAAAATTCCTCCCACAATTCCATCAGTCATTGCCACAATACAATAAGTCCTCTCCACAATTCAAGAATCACTTCCACAATTGGACAGATCCCTGCTCACTTGTCATTGAACTGATTTCCATGACCACAGCTGATTGGTTAATAACCTATTAGTGGCTTTAAAGGCGACTGTGTCGGCCTCTCTGATTGGCTGACGTAAGGTGCGTTCTGATTGGTGAGTGGGCTGGTGGTACATGCGCAGTGAGGCGTGTTGTCAGGTGGGTGTGCGGCAGGTTGCCATGGTGACGTATACAGGGGACGTGCTGCGTCTAACGTGATCAGTCTTTGTCAGAGTCTGCCGTAACACCACAGGGTCTCCATGACGACCCATCTACTAGTCTGTGCCTGACTCTAGTGGGTAAGGGGTCAGTTAACCCCCAATGTGTGCACGGCTGCTATTGGCCACGTTATGACTTCCGAGACTCCTTCGGGATTCCCTCTTTTAATACTTTAGGATCTGGGGGCTTCCCCCAGCTGAATTCGCTGGTGGTCATCAGACCTAGACCTAGACGCAGGGCTGCACTAAGACCATGCCGACCTATATGCACGCCTGGGTCATGGGGTTGTTTTGTCATGTGCACCCCTGCGGGTCACTCACCAGCGCTACATTCATGCATCATCTAATCACTCTATAAGATTGATACACTCCTGAGGGGCCGGGATGATGCATGAATTGGCAATTGATTTGTAAATGCTGCATTCATGCATCATGCTGACCCTATGAGGTGGATATAATGCTCTTGAAAGGGTTGGTATGATGCACCAAAGCAATCTCAGTTACTCAAGTTACTCACCGGAGCTGCATTGGTGCATTATGATGACAAATGTAGATTTAAGACAACCATTAAAGGGCAATCTCCAGGGGGCAGATATATCAGTCACGACCGCGGCCCCGACTAAACCTCTGCAAAAACCTTCCTCCCTGCTTCGCAAATGGACAGATTCTGTCCATTGCACACTTTTGTTAAAATATAGCTAAATAAGCAATTTCCCATGTACCATTTGATTCAAATATGTAAATAGAGTCACAAACTGCAAATCTTGCAAGTTACAGATGTATCAATCATGATTTAAAGGTGGAAAATTGACATAGTCCTAGGGATTATTTTTGGTGTAGGGATATGGCTGGTGTGTGATGTGGATAGGAAACCATAGAAGCAGTACCCCTTTCTAGACTTTTTCCACGGAAGAGTTCTTAGGTTTTGGCAGAGATAGAAGTGACCTGGGGAGTGGAAGTCTCTGCCAGGAAGATTGCATTAAAGGGTTAACCTGAATAAAACCCCTGATCTGATATACTACTTACATCTGGTAAAACCTGTCCATGTGACTTTGTGAAGACCTTGAGACTGCTCTCATGTCAACCCGTATCCTCCTTATTTTCATTAACACAATGATTATCTTTATATATAGGGAGGCAATTAACATTTTAAGAGCAGCCCAGGTGATATGACTTGCAATTATTTAATCAGAGTACTGTATTAGGAATAGGGTAAAGAAGATGACTAGCAGGTATTTAATCAGGGTAATGTATCAAGAATAAGGTAAATAAGATGACTTGCAGTTATTTAATCAGGGTAATATATCAGAAATAAGGTACAAAATCATACCGCAATAGATTAAATACAGGATAATGTTACCTGATGAACCATTATCCCCCCAAAAGAAACAGTTTAGGAAATAGATACAGTTATCTTACTCCCTCAGATACACTATAGTTTCGCCGGGCATGATATACCTCTTCCCCAGCATCCAGCGAGTAATATTTCTATTCATTCCTCTATAGGTTTACACGACTGATCGCTCAGCCAACATTGACAGAGGCAGAACAGCAGAAATATTGCTGGTACTTGACTGAGATAAACCATTTAAAGACAGCATGATGCTTCAAGCTCCATGTCCATTTGTCATCATGATGCTCCAATGCAGCCACAGCAAATAACTCACCGACACTGCATGAGTGCATCATGCCGACCGTGTCGCGAGTGCATCAACCCCATTTACTCACCACGGCTGCATAAATTCAAGAAGACAAAAGACCGTTTATGCACTATACTGCACTTAACGGGTTGAACTACTTTTTGGCGTTGCAGTGCTTTAAGTGCAGGGACACATGCGACAGCGGCATTAGGTAGCGCAGTTTTTGTGTCGGGAATGGCCGGGCTCTCGTTGTTAACGGTTCACTCAATATCATTATCTGCACATTATAACTGGCCGCGTGCCTGTCCACAAACCAGGCCTGGCTACTTGCAGTTTTACAGCTGCAGCTTCTGTTACAGTGAAACCTCGTTATAAGGAGGACGGTTGGGGGTAATCATGGGCGAGAACCTACATGTCCAAGCAGTCTTGGTACTTAGTGGAGTGGGTAATTAGAAGAAGGGTCCGTCACTAGAAGTCCCCCATCTCCTTTGAGCATGGTATTCTGGAGAGAATACATGTATTTAAATTCATTGAGAGGTCACATATTAGTTAGTAGGCATAATAAAGAATATTCCTGGGGTCCAGAACATGAAATAATTTTTTTACTCAGAGATAGAGCCGTCTTTAGTAAAGTCCCCCCTCTGCTTTGAGCCAGTCTTGCTGCGGGACTGACCTCCATAGCCACTGCCCAGTGGGGCAGCAAAATACAACAGAGAACCATACACAGGTCACCAGTGTGGACCCTTCTACTATATAAATATACAGCAGTAGTAGTATAGTATGTATCGGAACGGGACTATAGTTAAGTACTGTTTATTACTCAATCGACATGCAGCCAATCAGAGGCCTCCATTTGGTCACGTGACCGGAAGTGACCTACTTAGGGGATTAGTGGTGACGTCACGTGACCTAGTTAGCCAATCAGAGGCCTCCATTTGGTCACGTGACCGGAAGTGACCTACTTAGGGGATTAGCGGTGCATTCTGGGTAACCCTGCAGCCAATCAGAGGCCTCCATTGGGTGACCGGAAGTGACCTACTTAGGGGATGGTGCATTCTGGGTAACCTACTGACCTACTTAGGGGACCGGAAGTGACGTCATATGACCTAATTTAGGATCACGTGATCGGAAGTGACCTGATGAGTCACGTGACCGGAAGTGACGTCACACGACTTAATGGCCAACCGGAAGCGACCTGATTGATCACGTGACCGGAAGAAGAAGAAGTTTTTTTTTGTTTAGGATCCCGTGACTGGAAGCGACGTCGTCACATGAGTGACGCTTTAAGAGACTGCGCGACTTACTAGTAAAAGAAGCCGTATGATAATAAAAACACAACAATATTTTCTTTTAATTTTTTTTTATTTATTTTTTTTTCAATCTTGATAAACACTCTATTTTTGAAAAGATGCACACGCTTATTTTTTTTTTTTTTTTTTCATATCTCTAAAGGACTCGTTGTCACACCATCAGAATGCACGCGACGCTTATAATACAAGTAGCGCACGCCGTCTTTCTCTATGGTGTAGGTGACCATTTTGTTTCGCACCACTTTGAAATTTCTATTTACAGCAATGAGAGTTTTTCGTTGGCGAAGAACATCCAAGAAGGCGTCTGGTTCCTGGGGGTTTTGTTTCTTCTGTACGCCTTTTGCACTCCATTTTTTGGATTTTCTTTCACCGGTGTCGCTGACTCGATCGTAGCAAATGTAAGTCTTAGGGTTGAGACTTAGGATCCCGTCACCTTCCCACTCCGCTTTCATGAGCCCCGAAGTTCTCAGATCGTGAAGGTACCGTCTCTCACAACATCCGCCGGGCGGCGCACACCATTCTCGCACTCTTTCCGTTTTTGTCTTCACGAAAAGCTCTAAGTGCTCGTCGCACACCGCTGTCGGAAGCCACTTTCGTTTCTCTCTGAAGTACGTCTCTCTCAGGCGAGGTTTCACTAGGTCATCCAACGTGGCACCGCTGAGAGCCATGTAAAGACTGTCGGTGTCCATTTGACAAAGGGCATAATCGCGCCGATCGACGAATCTATCCAAGAAGTCGTATGTGAACTCTAACATTTTCAACTTCGCGTACTGGTATACCATGAACCCTATCTGAATAGGGAGGTTGTTCTTGACCGTTTTCGGTTGTAGTTCGACTTCAAACAGATCGGAAGTCAACTCGGACGCCTTTTTGAAGCGCCACGAATTGGCCAATAGTTCGAACTTCCGACTGTCAGTGTATCTCACCGCCGTGTGTTTTTCTTTGTTGCAGATTGTTTTACCGTACGTAGCGTTTCCCATTAACTTGTAACAGTCTGACAGAATTTTCTCGTTCTCGTTCACGTCGCCACGTCTTCGCGCCGCCGTCACTTCGTCCGCGAAACCGGCAAAGGAGCGTTTAGGTAGGTATTCTACCACCAGCTGCACTTTGGTGACTATCAAACCGTGCTCTAAATACCACTTGAGAAGCGGCGTTCCCAAGAGAATATTTTTTCCGTGGTAACTCCCTATCAGACATCTCTGAGGCGTGTTCAACAGCTTTTCTTCCTGCGCAAAGTCTGACATGTGAGGGCCTATGTCCGATTTTGAAACGGTCGCGTTCTTGAAAACGGGGGTCATTTCTTCGAAGTACTCTCGTAGGTGAGGCGGCGTAGTGATGTCCACTTGAACTAAACCGAACATTTTCTCCTCTTTCACAGCGGAAAGGATGTCGCTCTCGCTCATCGCGTTTCGAGACACTTTCAAAGCGTCAACCTTCCAGCGTTGTTGGGAGGCCTTGACCCGCTCATCTCGACGCTTCATCTCTCGCCATTCGCACTCCCACACGACGACCAGCTTGTAACCTAACGCTTTCAAGTAAGCGCTTACTCTGGTCGTTCTGTCGCGTCTCTCCTCTCTCAGTGAAGCGCACTGATATCGGTGCGACGGTATGCACTCGTGAGCGTGGAACCAACACCCGTGAAACTGGAAAACCGTATTAGAGGCCGCGTGAAATCCGTCCACGCGAATTCTCCGACAGCCTACCGCCATCTCGCCGCCGTTCAGAGCGTGGCGCAGTTTCACGTCGCGGTCGTGCTCTACGAAGCGTAACCACTCCAAAGCGCTGTGAGAGTTTCTTTGCCTGATTTCGGGCTTGAACTCGGTCTCGGGCCGTCTCACCGCGTAATAGCCCGTGCAGTGCGATTCGCTCATGCAGCGCAAGTACAGAGAGTTAGCTTCTAGTCCTAGGATGTGTTGGCACGGTCTCGCTTCTTCGCCGTACTTGTGCTCCCTTATCCGCGTGGTGCCCTTCTCGTGAAATCTATGGAAGATGATGGAAGGACCGCCGACTAGATTCTCTTTGATCAGAGCGTGGAGGACGGCGTCGAACTGGGGAAACGTTGTGAACGCGTCTTCTAGGTTTTGGAAGAGGAAGCGTAAAGTCAAACCGGCGAGAGAAACTCCGTCTTTCAACATGTCGATGCCGCGATCTTGGAAAAATTTAGCGTGATTTTTCAGAGCTTCTATGAAAGGTTTCACGTCTTTGTTGTTGTAGTGGATCAAGTAGTCTTCCATAGTTTGCATCTTCTCGTCGGACCAAACTTTCTGACATGCGGCGTAGTCGGATTCGGACATTTTGACGCCCGTCAGCTCGCTGTCGAAAGCCGATCTCGGCGGCAGCGTTCTGTTTGCTGGTAGACGTCATCCATTCGTAAGGAAAGTGACCTTTCTCTTCGTTCCTGGTGAAAGCTCGCAAATAGGTCGCGTAGTTGTAACCGGGTGCCAAATAGTTGACTACGTCCAAGAAAACCGTGTGCTGTGTGTAAACCGCCAAGTATTGATTGCTTCTCTTTATGACGCTGAATTCTTGGTTTCTTCGGTCTCCGGAGGCGAAGAACGAGTGAAGGCGTATTTTGATCAGGTTCAAGTCGTAACGCCCCGAGTTGAAGCCCACCACTGGAGCTTGACGGATGTATCTCAGAAGACGCTTCTTCAGTTGAACTAACGGGTGTCTGGTCTGAGCCGCAGCGAAGCCGCCTGGAGAAGGGGTGGTGAACGTCGCCTCCTCCAGCAGGAGAGCTTCACCTATCGCCGCATCTAACTTCGCTAACGTCGGTCGGTAAAGTTCTAGCACAGCTTCCCCGATCGCTTTGGCGTTCTCGTTTATGTGATTTAAAACTCGGTCCAACAAGGGGTCGGAATCTGCGTCGGACGCTCTGACGAAGCAGACGGGCCCCTCCCACCCCGGAAAGTCGGATGCGACGCTAGCCGACAAAGGGACATGATCCCACAGCAGGGACACGTGCTCCGTCGACGGTTCTTTGCACGGTCTGAAGAAAGCCTCGAAATCGAAGGCGATCTTGTAAGGGTAGATTCCGGAATGTCCGTCGGGGGGAAAAATGGAGAAGTCTGCTAGCGCTTCGAAAATCGTTCTCGAATTTTGGTAGATGCCACCTACGTAGCGCAACTTGACTTGTCGGCAAGAGGAAAGCTGGTTCCTGTGTCTCTTCAGCAAGAACTCGGTGGTGAACGCCGCCTTACACTTGCAACATTCGTATATGCCCGCGTACGCGTTGAAGTCCGTGACGAGAGAGACGTGCAAACCGCCTTTCGCCGTCAGGTGTAGGTTGACTTTACCTCAGGCGGCCACAGTTCTGGAAGGCGGTCTGATCAGAGTAACGCGTCTTCTCAACTTCCGCCCCGGCACTTGACGCGACGCGGTGTAAACCGCTATTTGTACGTCAAACAAGTTCTCTAACGCGGGTAAGTCGCGGATGTTCAGACCCGGAAAGGATTCAGGTGTGGCAGCGGGACAGAACTGACGTAACAAATCTGAAGCGCGCTTGCTGGTGTTGTATAAGTGAAAGGAAATGCAGCGGAAGATGCAGAGGTTGTCCTTGTTGGGAAAATCTAACACGCCGCTTCTCTTTCCAACTCGACCGGCCTGAGTGATCCTACCGCCTATGGGGAATTCCCCCGGTCCCATGTAAACGCAGATGTTCAAATTGGTAGGAAAAAGAACGTGCCACTTGGTGTCAGCGTCGCAAAGTTTCCGTACCTCCTCGCAAGCGACGGTGTTTTGCATCTTTGAGAGGAGCTCTTCCAAAGTTTCTGAATTAGTTACAGTAGGGAGCGGTTGTATGAGAGTTGCGTTGTTCTGGGAGGCGTGGAAGTAGCGCAGTTTGCTCTTGTCTTCTCTGTGTTGTAACAGTAAGCCTACCGAGAAACCCACTTTGTATCTGAATCTTTGTGTCAAGTGAATGCGACGCATAGTATCTACAGCGTCACTCAACTCGCCGGTTGGTAGCCTGAAGTTTGTTACACTCACGCGAGTCCCGTGCATCCTGACGCCCGTTTGTATCGCAGGCCAATTCGCCGTGAACGTTTCCTCCCCGTTCGGTACAGCACATATGCGCGGAGGGACGGTCACCCCGTCCAGAGATTCGCGTCGACAAGCGCTCTTTCGGCAATCTCCTTCGCCGCATAGAGGGCAAAACTTAGCTACTACTCTACAATTTTCTACGTGTCTCTCGTGGTTGTACGCTCTTTTAAACATTTTGAAACACTTTTCGCATACGTACTGTGTCATGTTTTTTTTCACTCGGTTACCAACTACTTAGCCGTCTAACTATCTATCTATCTATCTAGCCATCTATCAATCTGTCGTCTATGTAACTATCTTTCTGTCTGCTGTCTGTGTATCCGTCTGTCTGTCTGTCTGTCTCATACAGCGTACGTCAAACGCTGTGTGTGTGTGCGCGCGTGAGCGTTGAGCGTCTCTCATTCCGAATCTATGCCGAGATATTTCAGAATGATCTCTGTTTTGTCATCCAACTCTTTGAGCGCTCTGGCGGACAGCGTCACCCCCTGCTGTGTGGGTTTTTTGTCAGGACCTTCGTACTTGCGCACGTGGACGAGGTTCTTACCGCTGTAGTAGCTCACAGCTGCGTACACTTCGCCCGCCTCATCCAGCACTGCGAACCAGGGGGTGTGATTAGGTTTTCCTTGCGCGGCCGCTGTGTCGCGTATGCGCACCACTGCGCGGATATCGGAGATGCGTGCTATGAGCTCGCGCAGCGCGTCGGCCGTGAAGTGCACTCGCTTGCTTCTGGTCAGAGACGCCTCTTTCACCTGGCCGTCTTTTGTGTAGCGCGGCCTCCTAGACAGTCTAGCCACGTCCTCCCAGATCTCCAGCGTCAAAGCTCCGTCTAAGCAGAACTCTAACCCGAGTGTTTTCTCTGCTTCTTCTCGTCCATCTCCTTCTTTTTCTTGTATTTTTCTCTTCTTAGTGGGCCTTGTTGTTCTGGAACTCACCTTAGAACGTTTCACACCCGCAGGATGAGTAACACCATCAGCGTGAGCTGAATCAGCAGCAGAACCGATAGCAGGAGCAGCGTCAGCGCTGGTGGTATCGGAGGTCTCGTTGTTGGAACAGCGCAGCCACACGCCGTCCGTGCTGTGTGTAGCGGTAGAAGATGAAGCGCCGCCGCCGCCCTCGTAAGGTGGCGGTGAGGGCAGTCGCCACGGACCGGACGGGGGGGCGCTAGCAGTGGAGGAAGTGAGGTCGAAAGGTCGAAGAGGGAAGCCGAAAAACGTACCGCTCACCCCTTGCCCTTCGGGTTCTTCGTACGCCTCGTCGTCAGCGTCGTTCTCTGTCTCACCCTGTTGCTGCTCCTCCTCCTCCTCTTCTTCTCGGTTCAGGGGCTGAGTGTCCGAATAGCTGTAACTCTCAGCGCGAGCGGCGTCGAGGGCGTCCGTCGATGTAGTGGTGGAGGAGAGGGGCTGTGCAACGTGCGGCAGGTCATCAAAGTCATCAACAGTAGTGGGGAGGTAAAAACCCGGTTGCCAGTACTGCGCTGTGCCAGGAGCGTTGTCGTCAGTAGTAGTAGCAGTAGCAGCAGGTGCAGCAGCAGCAGCCGCAGCAGCAGCCGCAGCAGACGCAACAGTAGCAGGCGCAGCAGCAGCCTCAGCAGGCGCAGCCGTAGCAGGCGCAGCAGTAGCAGGCGCAGCAGCAGCAGCAGCAGCAGCAGCAGCAGCAGCGGCAGGCGGGACGGCGGTAGCAGCGGCAGCGCGCTTAGCAGCAACGTGTACCGTTGCGAGTGTAACAACGTCGCTAGCACGACGACTGCTACCAGTAGTACTACTAGTACTACTACCACTACTACTACTACTGCTACTACTAGTGCTACTGCTACTACTACTACTACTACTGCCGCGAGCGCTCGCTACAGCAGGAGGGTGATAAGACCAACCGGCTGCGGCGGTAGTCTCATGTTCAGTAGCAAGAGCAGGCACTGACGCTAAACAAACGCTGTTCCGCGTACTCTTCTTGTTCTTGAACGCCGCTAGATGTTGTCTTTTGCTCATGGTGGTGACTGTAGAGAGCAGCAAAAGAATGAGTGAGTGAATGGAGGTTTCCAAGCCCCTTATATACGCCTTCTCGCTTCTAGAGCTAAGCTACTTACCGACCCTGTTCAGCTGCCGCCGGCTGGCCGGCGGCCATTCACAAAGAGAAACAAAAAGACATAAGGCATGACGTTTTCAGCTGGATCCCTTTCCCCCCCCCCTTTTGAGAGATCGACTGTCATGAGCTAAGCCGCTTACCACCCTGTTCAGCAATTCAACGCGCATTAGCTGTATAAAGGGTTAAGCGGTTGCTGCCTGCCGTCGACTGACCGGCGGCGGCCATTCACAAAGACATAAGGTATGACGTTTTCAGCTGGATCCCTTTTTGAGGGATCCACTGTGGTGAGCTAAGCCGCTTACCACCCTGTTCAGCCATTCAGCGCGCGTTAGCTGTATAAAGGATTAACGGTAACGGTGATGAGCTTACAGTGTGTATACAAAAAAAACTACAGGAGGCGTGTGGCGTGAAGCAGGACCCCCCTAAGACGAACGTGTCTGTCTGTGAGTAGAGGCGTGTGCATGTGGTGAGCGACTTAAGTGTAAGACAACAATCACCACCTCCTGCCGTGGTGAGTAGACCGGGCCGGCCAGGCGGGCGGGCGGCCGGCTAGTTCAATAGGGAGGGGTGACAGCTGACTAAGGCTGTGCATGAAAAAAAAATCCGATTTTCACCTGACCTCTGACGTTTGTTACAATGAATGTCAGAGGGAGGGAGACGTCCTCGGGTAGGGGGTAGGAGGTATTAAGGCTATGAGTGAGGAAAAAACACCGTTTTCAGCTGGTCTCCACGGATAGCGATGCCACACCCCCTCGTCATCTAAGCTCTTAAGGAGCGGAGCGGCTGAAAAAGCGTCATGCGGACAGGGCGCTAGACAGCTGGAGCGCTGTTGGAAATGGGATTAAACTCCCTCTGTATAAAAAGCTCTCATTTCTGTTGGAAAAAAAACATATCGCCTCTGACCCCAGTAACGGCTACTACCACCACCACCGCCACCACCACCACGGCCGCCGCCGCCGCCGCCGCCGCCGCTGCCGCCGCCGCCAAGACGAGACGAGATGGCTCAAGCTATTCCACTTTCAAGCTCGCCTTCACCGCCCGGTGCGCCTGAAAAAAAGTTAATGCGGCTTGACGACGTGAGACGCGACGCGAGGCAGACCGATGATGGGGAGACCCGACAGGTAGGACAGCGGCGGTTAGCCTATAGCGACGCCTTGCTTTGTCAACTAGGTAAAGAGTTGAGCGGCTGTTGGAGAGAGTTGGGCAGTAGCTTAAAAGTCAGCGCCGCCCGTATGGATGCTCTAGTAGAGCGCAGTGTCAAGACACCGGAGGAGCTGTGTACGGCGATGTTCCGAGTGTGGTGGGGTGAAACCCCGCATCGTCATAGATGGGGCGAGCTCGGTCGCGTCTTCACCCGCATTAGACGCATGGAACTGTTGGCTCAGTGGATGGCCCTTCTCCACAGACAGGGGTTGGATTTCGAAAACCCCGACTCGCGCGCGATGCATAAGCACTTGGGCACCCTCGGCAGACGTCTGGGTAGCAGGTGGAAAGAGGTGGGGGACCATTTAAAATTGTCGCCTGAGAGGTTAGATAAGATCGCTGAAGAATGCGAATACGGAGGAAGTCCCGCTGAGTGGGCCTTCCGAGTGTTGAAAATGTGGCAAGATGAAGCTGACGGCGCCGGCGGTACGCCTTTTGAACTCCTTCGAGTGTTGACTGAGGACATGGGAAAGTTTGGCCTCGGCATCGCGATATTACTTGACTTTATCAAGCAAGAAACAACGAGAACGACGGACATGTGAATTGTTGTGTTTTATTTTCATACGTCTTCTTTATTAGTAAGTAAAAAAAAAAAAATATATCATAACAATTAAGACGCGCGATCTCTTAAAGTGTCACTTCCTCCAGTCGCAGCTGATCGCCTCATCGCAGCACGTGATAAACAAAAAAAAAACACGAAGAGACACGCTTCTTCCTCTCGAGAGGAAGAAGCGTGTCTCTCGATTGAAAATCTTTTTCTTTCTTAAAAGAGACAAACGCGCCCCTTAGAGTGCCCCCCCCCCACCCCACCCCCCCTAGAGTGCCCCCCTCCCCCCCCTCCCCCCCACCACTCGCCCCATGCATCCTAAAAGCGCCCCCCCTCCCCATGCATGTTAAAAGGGCCCCCCTCCCCCCCTCCCCTCCCCTCCTTCCCCTCCTTCCCCCTTATACACTCTAAAGAACGCTTCTAACTAGTTCAATAAGTCACTTCCAGTCGCTCGTAAAACAATAAAAAATGAAAAAAAAAAACTTATATCGTGGTGTTTTTTATTAGTTTACCGAAAAAAAATAAGAGACTCGCCTCCTCCTCCAAAAAAAAAAGATATCACATTTTAAAGCCCGTGACCCCTTAAAGACGCTCATCTCTTCATTAAGTCGCGTGACGTCACTTCTTCTTCTTCTTCTTCTTCTTCTTCTTCTTCCGGTCACGTGATCAATCAGGTCACTTCCGGTCACGTGATCCTCAATGAGGTCACTTGCGGTTGGCCATTAGGTCATGTGACGTCACTTCCGGTCCCCTAAGTAGGTCAGTAGGTTACCCAGAATGCACCATCCCCTAAGTAGGTCACTTCCGGTCACCCAATGGAGGCCTCTGATTGGCTGCAGGGTTACCCAGAATGCACCGCTAATCCCCTAAGTAGGTCACTTCCGGTCACGTGACCAAATGGAGGCCTCTGATTGGCTAACTAGGTCACGTGACGTCACCACTAATCCCCTAAGTAGGTCACTTCCGGTCACGTGACCAAATGGAGGCCTCTGATTGGCTGCATGTCGATTGAGTAATAAACAGTACTTAACTATAGTCCCGTTCCGATACATACTATACTACTAGCAGTCCAACATTATAGCACTCCAATGCACTATATGGATATATATCTAAAACTGGACATCGACATCCATGTAACAGAAAGCTAAATTTATTAGAAGTAGAAATCCATGAATATCTATATGAAGGAGAACACCATGTTCATGCCTATATGTCTGTGTGTATGTTCATTTCAAAATTCAAGATTGCAACCATTGATTGAATGCCACCATGCTTTCAATGTAATCTCGAATTGCAGTTGCAGAAAAAAAATCTATTCTATTTTTCTTTCATGAACAGTTGGCATCCCATAGATTCAAGATGGCTATCACTTATTGAATGTCCCGATGCTTGAAATGCAATCTTGACTTGTAGTTGCATTAATTTGATACTATCAAAAAAACAAATCCTATTTGATTTTTCCTTCATTCAACCCATTCAAGATGGCTACCATTTACTAAATGCCACAACACAGTGCAATGAAGAATTGTAGTTGCATTAATTTGATATCTATATAAGAACATTTCTATTTGATACCTTTTTCAAACACAGTTGGCACCCCATAGGTTTAGGATGGCCACCATTCATTGAATGCCACAATGCTTTAAATGCAATCTTGAAATGTAGTTGCATTAATTTTAAACTGTTAAGAACATCCAATTTAGTTGTTTTTTTCATGAAGAGTTGGCACCCCATAGGTTCAAGATGGCCACCAATCATTGAATGCTATAATGCTTAAATGCAATCTTGAGTTGCTGTTGTATTAATTTGATTCTTAAAAAAAAAACTTTCTTTTTTTTCTTTCATGAACAGTTGGCACCCCATACATTCAAGGTGGCTACCAGTCATTGCATGCCACAATGCTTTAAGTGCAATCACAAATTGTAGTTGCATTAATCTGATACTAATAAAAAAACTAATTCTATTCTTTTTTTTATTTATGAACAGTTGGCACCCCATATATTTAAGATGACTACCATTCATTGAATGCCCCGATGCTTGAAATGCAATCTCAAATTGTAGTTGCATCAATTTAATGCTAATAAAAAACAAATTCTTATCAATTTTTCTTTCATGAATATTTGGCACCCCATAAGGTGGCCACCATTCATATTAATGCAAATAGAATGCTTTAAGTGCTATCACGACTTGTAGTTGCATTAATCTGATACTAAAAAAAAAAAAATCTATTTGAATTTTCTTTCATGAACAGTTGGCACCCCATAAATCAAAAATGCACCCAGCACCCAGGTCAACAGCTATATACAGACACGTGTACCTCCCCTGCCTGTTCTCCTTCAATGCACAGTGAAGAGGGTGGGAGGGGGTGACCATCAACAGTGCATAAACACTTTGATTGGATGACAATGCAGTTTTTATATTACAACCTAAATTTGTGCAACGAAAATCATCAAGAAATACTAAGTATTTTTTCCAAAGAATAGCTTTTCTAGAATGGCTCGGTATTCAGGAATCCTACTGCGAATAAAAAAATGTCAAATTCTAATTCTAAATACCTGAAAATTGAGAAATGCTGACGTTCACGGGTTATGTAGGAAATGTACTAAAAACAGCAAAAAAGGGCAACAAAACCCTAATTTTCTCAAAAACTGTTCAGTAGGATTTTTTCTAACTGAGGTTCCACTGTTTTCTACCCTCATATTACACATTGGCATAGAGAATATATTGACACCTAGTCAGGATTTTGCGCTAGGAGCAATCTGTGAGGCGAAAAACAGCCAAAATGAGCCACTGGTCTGAAGTATAAAACTGGGCATCGATCACTATAGAGCTACAAAGAGACAGAGAATCGATGTCCAGTAATAAGTGGGTCACGGCAATGCTATTAATAGCGTCAGTTGCGGCCCATGGGGGTAATGTACAGACCTATGAGTGGGGAGCGGACAAGGGGAGGCGGGGGCTGTGTGATATATGTGCTCATATGTGTGTTTGGGTTTAAAGTTTCTTTAATATGGAAATAGAAAAAAAAAGACAAAGCTGTTAGTTATAAGCCTGTTGCTTGTTGCTACAAAGGGGTTATTCATAAAGTATGTCATGCAGTATGTCAGAGGTAGAGGACCAAGACCCCCCCCCCCCCCACCCCTCGGGTGCGACATACTAAATGGATGACCCCAAACAGTAATCACAATTCAAACTCATCTGGGGCCAAAATCGGTTATAAGGAATGTTGGTTATAAGGAGCAAATGTGCCTTGCCAAAAGTTGCTCCTTATAACGAGATTTTACTGTAGTACTATCCTGTAACCGCTACAAGCTTTCTGCCAGTATCTGTGCAGACTTCAATCGTCTGATTTCTCTCGGTAATCAAGTGCTATCTGTTTCATGTTACTGTTAGGAGAGAGATCACCTGATGGTGTTTATATATTGGAGTGCAATCATATTTCAGTTGCACCATAATCCTGACTTTCTCATAAGGCGGTGATCCACTGCCGCGAATTTGTTGCGATTTTGCTGCGAATGACACTCGTGCGAGTACACACGGACAAAACGTTCCAGCAGTTGATCTGCTGCTGCGAGTCCCTGCGACAACGTCGTAGCGAGAGGAGTGTGGTTGCGGGTAAATTCGCAAAAATCTAAAAGTTTTGATTTTTACGAGTGTACTCGCAAGGGTCTGTCGTACGACTACATTCGCAGTGGACTCGCGGCAGTGGATCACCGGCTATAGTGTGCCGTATCTGCAGGGATGAAAGTGACCAATCTCAAAAAAAATTTGAAATGTCCAAATCGAGACCCCAGAGAAATGGTCCTCTATAGTTAAGTTCAGGTTTTTGCGACATAAAAAACTTGAAAAGTTTCCTCCCTGTATCTGAATTTTAATCTGATAGCTAAATTGTGAAATTTCCTAATCATTTGCAGCATTGTGCTGACTTGCAGTGCTTTAACATTGTAAGGATGACATAATGTCTTAAAGCCATTTGTCGTCATGATGCTTGTAGGCAGGCCTTGCAATAACTCGCCAGTGCTGCATTCATGCATCATGCTGACCCTATCAAGTTGAGACACTCCCAAAGGGTCGGCATGATGCACCAATGCAGCACCGGTGAGTTAGTTGCTACTTACTGGGGGCTGCATTGGTGAATCATGGCGACAAATGTCCTCTTTTAGCGACATGCCGTCCTTAAAGGGTTACTGCATTGTGCATGAGGCAGTTATATTGCATTCAGAGTCCTCGCTTCTCTCTGAGGAAATACGACATTTTAACCATTTCAGGACGGCATGGTGCTTTACTGGTCTACGCCCTTGCTCGTCATGATGTATGAATGCAGTTGGGATTTTTGTTGTTGTTTTTTTGTGTATTTTTTTTTGTAATTTATGTACTCGTAAAGGGCATAATACACAGATGCATAATACACAGATGCAGTACCGACGAGTTACTCACTGGCGCTGCATCGGAGCATCATGACACCAAATGTTGCGTTGGCGCATCTTGCTGTTATATCAGGCTAAGAGAGGAGTCTCTGTGTACTTGGATCTTAGCAGGCTTTCCGCTTTCTATGGGGCCTTCCTACTCCTCAGTAGACTAGACTTGTCTAGTTTCTAAAGGAGAGATCAGTTTTCTATGGCCAATGTCTGTTTTGCGTTGCTCTTCAGCAAGGCGATGCCTTATCTGTTAGACTTTTACCGAGAAGTCTCGTTCCACTTCTAGGCCACCATTCTATGGCGCTGTGTTTGAGAGACATGGTCCTGGATTTCCAGGGATGACCTTTGCCCTGTGTAGTAGTGGTGAGGGCACCTTAGCACCAAGGTCAACACAAGGGCAGCACAGCGGTCACATGACCAGGACTGTCTTGTCATTGGCTAAGTGCTTTGTACCATGTACCCAGCAGTAAGAGAGTGTTCATTTATTAGTTACAGGGGGGGGGGTTGGTAGGTTGGGGGGGTGTAAAAATTTCCGACCACTCCTGAGAGGGGGGGGGGCGTAAAAAAATTCAGACCCTTCTTGAGGGGGGGGCGTAAAAAATGTAGCCCCTTTTTACCAAAAAACATCCCACGCGTTACTATAGTTTAAAGGGGGTGGGCGAAAAATTTCCGGCGCCTTTGGCGAGGGGGGGTGCGAAACGTTCCACGCGCTCTCGAGGGGGAGGGACCGTAAAAGATATTTTCCCCTCCGTGCAAAATCTCACCACCCCCCCTGTAATTAATAAATGAAAGCTCCCTAAAGCTGACAGAAACATGGCTGCCATACTCCATTCTACAGTCCACCTTACCAGGTCACTCTTATCATATTTCATATTATGATTTAAAATCATTTTCCTCATTATCGATTTCAGACTTTGTGGACTCAATATTCAAACTTATTTCTTCAGTGTTGCCGAGAACTTTTTCTCAACGCAGGCCAAAGTGGCCTGCGTCTTGGCATCTTACGCAGGCCATTTCCTTCTGACGCAGGCCATATGAATTTTGATATTTCAAGGTACCTTAATAAACTTCATTATAAATAAATTTATACTATGCAAAAACGTTTTAAAATGCGGTCCATAGAAAGGGTTAATACACACACATAGTGCCTCTTCATGTCAAGCTTCTCTAGATAGACAAATGGAAGCTTGTCTAGATAGAGAACTGGATGGCATTCTTTGCCCTTTGTCACGTGGCCTCCTGCCGACCCTTAGACCCTAGACCTCTACATGTGTGCGGCCGCGTGCAGTGCTGTCTCACTGGTACTCTGGTTTCCAGATCCTTCAACAGTAAGGCTCTGGTAACTACCACTATGACCTTGAACTTGAATTTTGCTGGGTTTGGGCAATCCCTGCTGGTAGCTTGGAACAAGTGAACAGGAACCAGAATATATCATTTTGGACCAATGAAATAACTCCCTGGCCTTCACTGCGGAATTCTTCGGGTGAATTATCTCAATGCTACAGCTGTTATCAGCACTATCTCACCAGTACCAGATCAAGCAATGGCCACCCGCATAAGGGGTCCCGCTAGTCAGAAATTCTTGGGAGCAGAACCTACGTCACACAGTACAGCGTGGCCCTTATCAGGCATATATCCCCTAAGATAACACCTCCCCAAATGGATCTAGGTGAATGGGCAATGTACTAAAAATCCTTATCGCAAGCGATCTAGTTGACCTACAACAAAATGTATTGCAAAACCTGAAAGATATTCAAAATATGCACCAGATATGAGATGCACTGTTTCCTAATACCATTATTTGTAGGGAAAATAGCAAAAAGTGGACTTTTCCTAGTACATTGCCTACGTAGCTAGACCTTTGCATCTCCCTAGCAACCAGAGGTTCTGCGCCAGAGAATAGGCAGGCTTTACAGCACCTAGAACCCTGCTCATCTGACACCACATTCCTTTTAAATCTCACCCGACCCAACAACAAGCCATCTAACAAAAGGCCCCACTGGCGGAGGAGGCTGCAACGCCGTCTCCCCTCACTAATTAACTCGACTTGATTACCTGCGTAAACCCGCGACGGCTCGTTAACGAGTTAACGTCAATAATTATAAACACTTACCAATATGGCGCCCACATGGAGGCTCCGCTGACTGCTCGTAATGGCAGCCCACTTGTAGCATTGGGCCGTTTTTGGGTCTATAATTTCTATTAGAGGCAACCGTTACAGTTTGTTTTGGGGTCTATGATTTCAACTATAGTTAGTGACTGTCACGGTGTGTTTTTGGGTCTATAATTTTTTATCTTGCTGGTGACTGTGACAGTGATTTTTAGGTCTATAATTTCTACTACTCTTGGTGACTGTGACAGTGGATTCTGTGTCTATAATTTCTGCTATTACTTGTAACTGTCCCAGTGGTTTTTGAGTCTATTATTCCTACAATTGTTTTGTTTTTCCATCGCGGTGGGAGAAGACCTCTACTCTCCGTCTTGTTAAGAATTATTTCTACAATTAGGGGGGGTGGTTGCAGTGGCATTGGGTCCTTTATTTCTACCATTGCAGCAAAAATTGCTGGTAACAGTGATTTTTGTGGTCTATAATGTCTTATATTGAGTGATGTGACAGTGTTCTTTGTATCAATGTTTTCTACTATTGCTGGTGGTGACAGTGGTTTTTGAGTTTTTACCTTTGTTGGTGACTGTGGCAGTGGTTTCCGGGTCTAGAATTTCTATCATTAGGGGTGACTCTCACAGTGGTTTTTGGGTGTATAATTTCTACTACCGGTACTGTTGGTGACTGTGACTGTTTTTTTGGGTCTATAACCTTTTGGACCCATGACTCGCCAGAGCTACATTCAAGCATCATGCCAACCCTACTGGTTGAGACAATCCCGAAAGAGTCGGTATGATGCACCAATGCAGCCCCAGCCAGTTACTCACCAGGGCTGCATTGTTGCATCAGGACAACAAATGTCATCTTCTAGCGACATGTTGTCCTTAAAGGGTTAATTTGTCTGCTAGCTGGCATCAGTTGCCCCACTACACATAGTCTCTCCCAGTCAGACCCTGCCCACCGGTGTCCCCACGCCGAGCAGGGTGTATCTGACCCAGTGCCTCATCAGGGCTGGGGACGGCGTTGGCTTAGCAGTACTGTCTCCAAGCATATATTGGTGTATACCACCAGCAGTACATAACATCTGCTGGAGAGTGACACGCATGGGCGCTGACTGTTCACACTACACTCGCCGAGCATATACTTTGCCACGGTTATGCTTGAAGAGTGTAAGTGCACGCTGCTGCTGGCCCCCAGTCTGTACTCATACAGACGGGGCCCGAGTCTACACTACACACCTACACCCACCCACACCCACCCACACCCACACACCCACCTGGGGCGGCATGGTAGGGTGGTGCTGGGTACTAGACTTGTACCACCTACCCAGTTCCCAACACGCCATACCTGCATCATGTCAGTACACCCATCCCCCACCAAAAAAAAACACCACCTTAAAGTCTGTAGTACTCTGTACGCAAGTCTGAACCAGCTTTAATATGATGCCAACATGCCTTCATAGAGTGCCTTTAAAGGGGCATTCTCACCACTTGCACTTACCACATAGCAGACTAGAACAGAACTAGAATTGTGAGTGGGAAACGCTCGGTGAGAATGCCATTTTAAATACACGGGTTAGGCTTATACAGGAGTCTCCTGGAGAATTTACAGGGACCCCCTCCTACCAAAAACGGCCCCAGACCGGTGTTTTTTCAAGGCGCTTACCCTAAATTCTTGCATATAAGCCATGGCTAGGACGAGGTTCAGATCGCTGGTGCGGCTTTTAGGATCGGCCTACCGTTGGGGTGTGGCTTATACGCGAGTTTTCCCCACTATGGTACAGTACTAAAAGGTACCATATTCAGATCGCTAGTGCAGCTTATAGGATCGGCCCAAAGTCGGGGTGCGGCTTATACGCTAGTTAGGCTTATACGCGAGAATTTACGGTATTCAAGACTGGCCATCTTTCAAAACCAGGCGCTTTACCACCACTGTCTGGTACACTGACTATGGTACCCGTACAACCCACGTGAAACATCGCTACTGGCCATGCATCCACACAGTTCCTGACTCGCATGAAAGCGCCGAGAGAAAAAAGAAAAACAACAGCGCCTTGTTTCCCGGCCATGCCCTGCTTCATGGCGGCCCTGATCAAAGCAAATCATCAACTTCTTACAGGTGGTGTTTTAAAAGTTTGCCGGATGAATCCCGAGATGATTTGATGCACGACATGAAACCTGATTGGTGCGTGCGCTCATCCACGACCGATCCCCGGGGAGTTTGTGTATGGTTCTACGGTTCAGTGAATGCTTTTGATAAGATCCACGGGACAAAACAGGTACCGCAGGAAAAAAGTTAACTTGTGAGGCGACTGGTAATTTAGATGGCCTAATGAAACCACGGTCTCCTGGTGCCAAGCTGCAATCCTGCACTTACTGTACTGGTTAATACAACCCGGTAAGCGCAGCGAGTTACTCGCCAGCCCTGATTTGCTGCCTCATGATGACAAAATAAAGATGAGGCATTGAAGCATATTGTCTTCACAAACTGTGTCAGGTAAGTGGATAAGTCTGGATACTGTATAAGTGTTGACACTTTGTAAGCATTGGCGAGTTACTCGCCAGGGATGCATTCATGCATCATGACGACCATTGGCATGATGCAATTGATGCATCATGCTGTCATTAAAGGCAGTGTTGCTGAAAACTGTTTATGCACACAGGCCATGTTGGCCTGTGTCGCGTGGCCTTACACAGGCCATTTGCTTTATACACATGCCATATGAACCATAATTTAATGAGAACCTATAAAATTCATTAAAAAATGTAAATTCATTGAATAATACTTCCAGAACTATAACTTTGCTTATAATAGGAATATCTGAAAAATTCTTTCACTGTTGGAAAGCTCAGATGATGGCCGGCCATTGTGGCTGATGTCTGATTAGGCAACATGGGCCATTACCAGTCTACATCGGCAAAAGCCGATATGCCAATGTCATTTCGGCAACACTGGCCTTAAAGGTTTAGAGGGTAAGGTGCTAGACTGGTGGGTGTTGTAATAAGGTACCAAGGGTCTAGTACCGCACCGCCAGCACAAGCACATCTCTGAGTTATTATGGAGTGCCAACCCTTTAAAGAGGCCCCGACAGCTTCCCGACTACTCACACATACCTAATGAATAAAATAGCCGTGAACTCCATAGTACAGTCTAAATTGCCGACACCTACACGCAGTAGGAGCCAGAGCAAAACAAAGCTGGCCGCTTGAGAGCTCAGGCTACACAGGTGCGAAATTCACAGTTTGGGGAAGAAGGAGGAAGTGACGTAAACGGCGGTAGGCGTGCTAAGCATTGTGGGATATGGGTCAAGCTGGCAGTAGCTCCATGTGCATTATAATGTACCTGACATTGTACATTTGCCATATGCGAGCTTGATGTATATTTTCCCTTGACTGTTCAATCACATTCTTTATATACATACATTAATGTTAAATTAAGATTTTTGCAGATCTCTAAGGGGCAGGGGACTGGGGCGTGGAGAGCTTCAGTGCACCAGTAACCGTATTGACTGTAGCATGTGTATTCATATTTTCCATACCCTAATTTTGTGCTCAGTCTATAAGTTGCCCATGTTGGTGTAGATACTATGGTATTGACATGCGATCTCCATGCAATCTCCATATAAGATATCTAGGGGAATTTCGCACCGACCTTAATATGCCTCATGGTAGTATATAATTTGCATTTAATAGCAGAGCCCACCACAGGTGTTCTGTATCAGAGGGATTGTGGTGGAGGAGAGGAGCGTCAAATGATAATCATGTACATGTATTCAATAATTGCCAACATGGTTCCCACTTATTTAATTTTAATGAATTCTGTATACATATACTCATTTTCCTATTCTATTCCCTGACTTTCCCATGTGGCCCTTAGAAATATAACACAAGAGAGTGGTCAATATTTAACAACAACGGGTGGTGGTGGATTTAACAGTTTGACTGCTCTAGAGGAGAACGGAGGCTTAAGAAAATGTTACATTCTTTTGCATAAAAAAGAGACACGAATTTTCATTGTGGGGCCCACTCCAACAAACTTTATGTATCGGTTTTTATGCACAATGCATCATATCACAAGTGTTAGATTGTATGAAAAAGTAGTATTTGAGCCCCCTTTAGTTCTGATTTGGGGGGCCGAGCCCCTCTGCTCCCAATTTTCTCTATGCAGGAGAGGTCAGGATTGAAAATTGTGTGCATTATATCATAGGTTTGGGAGGCCAAAACATATTCCCTTTTCCTACGCCATTGTATTCCCACCTGCACCCTTTTACCTACCCCACCCACCCTTACCGTCGTTGACGTCACAACATGGCGAGGTGTTGGTAGAGGCTTGCTGCAGCGCTGTGCAACACCTGCAGTGGTGGGCCGCGCCGTGTACGGCGTGCATTCGTTTAGTAGACTGCTCACAGGCAAAAACTGTCACCTTTGACACTGTTCTATACAGAAGTTGACAAATATATATAGCTAAAATATCATGTCACGGCCTCTTTAAGGACCGCATAGTACGTTAATGCATTATGCCCTTAATCGTCATGATGCAGATCTGGCTTGTTAACTCACGAGGGACGCACCCAAGCATCATGCTGATACACTCCCGAAGGGTCGTCATGATGCAGAAATGCAGCCCTGGCGACTAGAAATGTCAGGGCTGCATTCACGTATCATCACAACAAAGGGTATAGCACAGGAAGCATCTCTTAAAGGTCTAATATAGCACCTGCACGATCTGACTGATGGTATCTGGCCCCGCAGCAGGTACTTCACATAATCTGGGTATTTATTGATGTATATACCTCCCACTTGTAACCTTTGTTATCCATATATTTGGGTCTCACCACCTACAGAGTGGTCCTCCAGAGTAATGCTTGTTTTGGCTTAAAGTACTTTTTTTTTGTGATACAAACTACACCATGCTTAAGTATAGGAAGGGCCATATTCAATGCCCCCCATTGAATACAATGTGGCCGTATTCAATGGGTTAAGAACAAGCTGTCTTTCCTTAATTAAATGGCTTCAAATCAAAAAACAAATGCAAATGCCAACTACACTGATACTTCTCTGACGTATTTCCCTCATAGGGGCTAGGCCATATCCCACTGAGCCTGTAGCTTCATGGGATATTGCACAGCCCCCACTCGTGAAATACAGCAGAGACGGTATCAATGGGCATTGGCATTTGTCTATTGATTTTTCTTTCCCTATGGGTAAAACTTGTACCGGTATATATACATGCTGCCAGAAATAACTTATTCGGCATAAAAAATCCCTTGGATTTGAGGTGAAAACAAAAATGCTATCTGCAGATGTAATAACAATGCAAAACAACGCTACAGAATATACTGCAAACTTATTACTACCTGACAGGTTACAGACCTACTTCTTGTTTCAAGTTGGACACTTATTAAAATCAGTATTGATGGCATGATAGCTACTTTTAGATTTCGTCTTCATTGGTGCATCATGCCAACACTTCGGGAGTGTATCAACCCAGTAGGCTCGGCATGATGCATGAATGCTCTCCGGTGCTACATTCATGCACACAGACAGAGTGCATTAAATCATTATGCTGCCCTTAAAAGTTGAAGTGTATAACCCCCCACCATAAGAGGCTAAGTCATGGTGCATATTGACTTATCCTACCAGGCCTCTCTCCACCTACCACAACCCGAATTACCTGTACGACACCCAATGTAAACACAATACAGTCTGGACCATTTAAGGACAGCATATTGCATTAGTGCACTGAGCTATTTTAGTGTCATGATGCATGAATGCAGTGCTGTATTCATGCGGACGGTACTGCACTGATACACTCCCAGACGGTCGGCATGTTGAGAGGCCAGACGCTGCGTTGCTGCATTATGGCGCGACATGAACATGTAGCCTTGAGGCATTATGCCGTCCTTACAGGGCTAACTGTTAGGGTAGTCCAGGCTCAGGTAGGCTTAGCATGATGGCTGTATTACTTGGGGTCCTATAGCATAATATAGTCATGTGGGATAGCAGTAGAAGCTAGAGGCAGCCAATACAGAGTCAATGTTGACAGTCGGTAGGCCGTATTCCTAACCGAGCGTTTAGCAATAATATGTCCCACTATATATGCACTATTATTATGCAGCAAGGCCTGGGGTACAGTAACGAGTAATCTGCCCTGTAAGGGAATGGTCATTTTTTAACAACAGGTGTGGGGAGGGGTAGTTTGGTGGATTTGGGGGGGACCAAATTGGGGGGGACCAAAAATATTACTCATTTTTAGCGAAAAAGCCAGCACGTTACTATAGCTCAAAGGCGTCGACCGCTCTCCATTTTAACCATCCTGAGGGCCAAAAAAAATTCGACCTCTCCCGCGGGGGGGTTGGGGGGGGGACAAGAAAGTTTCAATCTGCTTGTGCAAAAATTAACCGACCCCTGGTGCCCTATTTTAGTACTGATCTATAGCAACAAAACCCCTTGTATGTTTGTATAACTCATACCCTATAAGTATGTTTGTTGTTAAATGAAAGCTAATTTAGGTTCTCGCACAGCCCACAGGTTGTACATGGGGAATTAGCAGTCGTAGCACGCTATAACCCAGTTATCTTTATGTAATATGCAAATTTTACGAGTGGATTCAATATGATATTTATTACAACCTTCAACCATTAATAGATGCTATAATGTTCCTCCATAGCTACTAACCCTTTAAAGACAGAATCTTGTCTTAAAGCTTTTGTCGTCATGATGGACATGTGAAGCTGGTTACTCTCCATACTCAATGACACTGTGCTTGTGAATGTTCTCAATACAGGATCATATCAACCCTATATGGTCGGCATGATGCATCAATGCATCAATGTGGAGTTACTCACCATGGCTGTATTCATGCATCATGACGGCAATGGACAATAATGCACTCTGCGGCCGTTAACCCTTTAAGGACGGCATAATGCCTGAATGCATCATGTCCTTGGTCGTCATAATGCATGAATGCAGCACTGGCTAGTAACTCGCCAGTACTGCATTCGAGCGTCATGCCGACGTTATGAGGTTGAGACACTCCCAAAGGGTCGGTATGATACACTCGGCGAGTAACTCGCCGGGGTTGCATTGGTGCATCATGACGACAAATGTCATCTTTTATCGCCATGCGGCCATTAAAGGGTTAACGACACAACATGACTGCATGTCGCGGGTGAGTCGCCCGCCCGGCCCCAGGCACCGGCCGGGTGTCCGGAGTCTCGCTGGCTGTCTGAGGCGAGGCTCGCTGGCACATCGTATCATCCATTATTCACACCCGACATGCGAGTGTAGCATGCGGGCCGCCATCACCCCGCATCACCCGTACACGGCGCTATTAATCAGGCCACACCACCCCACAGCAGCAGCGGGAGCCACCTACCACTGGAGATCTACCTCCCTCACTGGGTCTTAGTACCTTCCTGCCCTCCTCCATGACTCCCTCTATTCATGAGCCCTCCCTTCTATGATATTGTACTAGGCTATTCTATATTTCTGGTCACTCTTTCTCTCTATGACTCCCTCTCCTTCTATGACTCCCTCCTTGAATGACTCCCTGCATGTCTCCCTCCTTCTATCCCTCCCTCCTTTCAATGACTCCCTCCTTCTATGACTCCCTCTTTCTATGACTCCCTCCCTCTCTCCATGACTAGGTCCTGCCATAACTCCCTTCCTCCTTCTCTGACTCCCTCCCTTTATAACTCACTGGCTCTTTCTATGACTCCCTCCCGCCTACTATGACTCCTTCCATTCTATGACTCCCTCGCTCCTTCTCTCTCCTCATAGACTCCCTCCTTCAATGACTCCCCTCCCTGATTCCGTGCCTCCGCCATTGCCTGCTGCTCGACCATGTCAACAGTGCGTACAAAGCATATGGAGCAGCGTCTAATTCTATTCACCCTGTCTCGAGCCTCTTTTCATCTCGTCGCTGCCCTCCACCGGGCTCTTCTCATCCCCTACACTTACTTACCCTTGTACCGCTCAACACGCCTCGTCTCTGCCATGTGAACAACATAGTCTAATGTTATATACTCCTCACATCTTTCTCTATACCCTATGACTGTCAGTAGCCCCATTCAATACATGGCAATGCTGAATATATCATACTGACTAAGCAGCTCTTATACATTGTATAATTACCTTGGTGGTTATACATATTTTTATATATATATATATATATATATATATATATATGTATAAGATGTTACCGTAAATTCTCGCGTAGAAGCCGCAGCAGTGCAGCTAATAGGCCTGAAGTCAGGGTGTGGCTTATAGGAGTAGGAGAGTCTTTTTTTTTTTAAGTATACTACAGTACTATATTAATTAGCAGTTTTCATATACTCTCTGAGGCTTCTGTGTCTTTTCAAAGTTAGGGGTGTGGCAAGTACGTGAGATACGCAAGAATTTATGTTATTAAGAGTGGAACATAATATTATACCCAAAACCTTGTTCAGGTTGAAGGAAACTGTATAAGACATCAGACCTGACAGTCTTTGCGAAAACATGCAGGACAGTGGCAATGTCCTTCTAAAATGTCACCGGTCCAGCAGATTGACAAGTGTAGCAGGACCGAATGTCCAGTCATATGTTTGGCTTTTACGAACTGAAATAGTTGAGTTGGGTTTCTAAACCTGAAATATGTTTGTCAATATACTGTGTAAAACTATGTAATTTATCCAGATTTGGCCATAGATTATTACAAATATAATATACAATACTGTTTTCAATTAAAATGCATAAATCATCAGATATGTTGGTATTCAGTCCTTCAAAAAAGTTGCTGGTCCTGCAACATTGAAAAGCTGCAGGACCAAATGTCCTTTGGGATGAAAAAGTTTTCGCAAAGACTGGTCAGACCATAACATATATTTCGAGACCCTTTCACGGCCAGCAGTTACGCGAGGTCTGGTGTTTAACAGTACGGTCTGGCTGCCTTCGACTCACAACCCGCCCGGCTGCACGTAGTGTTAGGTATAGCGTATACTCACCTGTGGAAGAGAGAGAAACACACACTTAGTAAATCACATTTACAATCAGTACAGGGGTATATAGTAAAGCAGTACCAGATGTCTAACTTATTTTTTTCCTTTTTTTGATGTTTACATCTAAAAGTGAGTTACATATCAATTACTGTAAGCGTATTTTACTTCGGACTGTACATATTTCTGCGACTTTTGCGGATATGAAAATCGGCAAAAATATGTACAGTGTGAATATCCACTACAACCACTACATTCCAAAATCTGCAAAATGAAATACACTGAAGACTGGTAAGTGAAGAGAAACTGATGACTGAACTGCTGTCCTTTGTTAACGCTTTAAGGACCGCAGAGTGTTTAATGTGTTATTTTGGCGTCCTGATGTTTTATATATGAATGCTGCCTTGATAGGTACATTTGCCAGTGGTGCATTAAAAGCATCATGTCGACCCTACAGAGTTGATACACTCCAAAAGGTTGGGCATGATGCACCAATGCAACACCGGCCAGTTGTTCGCGGAGGCCGCCTTTATGTATATTGATGACATATGTCAATTTTTAGAGACATGCCATCTTTAAAGGGTTACTGTAGATGGGGGATGCTAACTGCTATCCCTAAAGCAGGGTTCCCACTATTTGTCAGTCACAGTTTACAACTGACAGAAAATTATTTTAACTGACATGTTTAGTACATTGTACCAACAATTCCGCGGATAAGTCACATTTTGCGTATATCCATTCCATTTTTTTAATCTGAAAATTCTGTAAATTTTGCTGAAAATATTCCTTTAACTGACTTTTAACTGACATCTTCTCAAAAAGCTGGAAATTAACTGACATAATATGATAATTCTTTTTTAACTGACATCTAACTGACTTTTAAAGCAAATATAACAAAACTGACTTTTAACTGACCAGTGGGAACCCTGTTAAAGGATAAAGGTTATCCCTGTACATTTTATACTTTACAGTCGTACTGATGATACAGTTTTAGTCTGATAAGAATCAGACTGGTCACTCGGCTACTTGGGCGGTCGGAGGGGACGGAAAAAGGAGACGCATGAAACGATAATGAACCACCGCTGATCGTGCAGGCTCTTCTAAACATTTTAACGGCTGTGTGTACTTCTATGTTGTTTCAGAGTCTGGTCTCTGTGGTACTGCACTGATCACAAAGAATCACAGAGCAGCTCACACAAATTCTCTGTAAGCTTTTCTGTGAGCTGCTGTATCTGCTAAAAGGTGCTCTGTGTGCTGCTCTGTGTGCTGCTCTTTGTGCTGCTCTGTGAGCTGCTCTGTGTGCTGCTCTTTGTGCTGCTCTGTGAGCTGCTCTGTGTGCTGCTCTTTGTGCTGCTCTGTGTGCTGCTCTGTGTGCTGCTCTGTGTGTTGCTCTGTGTGCTGCTCTTTGTGCTGCTCTGTGTGCTGCTCTGTGTGCTGCTCTATTGGTCTCTATGAACTGCTGTATCTGCTCTGTGAGCTACTCTGTGTGCTGTATTTGTGTTCTGTTCTGTGAGCTGTTCTGAGAACTACTCTGTGAGCTGCTCTGTGTGCTGATTTGTGTTCTGCTCTATAAGCTGTTCTATGAACTACTCTGTGTGCTGCTCTGTGTGCTGATTTGTGTTCTGCTCTATAAGCTGTTCTATGAACTACTCTGTGTGCTGCTCTGTGTGCTGTATTTGTGTTCTGCTCTATAAGCTGTTCTATGAACTACTCTGTGTGCTGATTTGTGTTCTGCTCTATGTGCCACTCTGTGACCTGCTCTGTGAGCTGCTCTACATGCTACTCTGTGTGCTACATTGTGTGCTACACTGTGAGCTGCTCTATAAGTTGCTCTGTGTGCTGCTCTGTGAGCTACACTGTGAATTGCTGTGAGCTGCTCTATAAGCTACTCTGTGTGCTACATTGTGAGCTGCTCTATAAGTTGCTGTGTGAGCTGCTCTATGAGCTGCCCTGTGAGCTACACTGTGAACTGCTGTGAGCTGCCCTGTGAGCTGCTCTGACTACTGCTCTATGTGTTGGCTGATATCAGCCTCTCTTTCACCGCCCGTCTATTGGCTATGATACCGCCGACTCATAACAAGGCCTAAAAGCTGGCTCGCGGCTTGAGAGCCGGAATAGACGCGCGGGTCGGGAGGAGAGGAGGGGGGCTACCACATGCTGGGGTAATAAGAGGGAAGATCAGCTGAGGGAGAGGCTAGTGGGAGGAAGGCAGGGATATGATTATCACCCTGAGTGCCAGGAGGGGGGCTGTAGGGTGAAGCAGGGGCTGGGATTGGAGGGGGCTGGCAGTACAGAGGTGCTAAGAGGTAGAGGGGCAGTGGGTAACCCTCTAAGGGCAGCGTAATGCGTTAATGTGATACAGTCAACCCTTTCTTCCTCTTCCTCTCTTCCTCAGACAGCTGTTTGGGAACTATTCTCATATGTTCCAGTATATTTGGACTTAATTCCTCGAATAATTTGCTTCCTCAGATATTTTTCCTTGCATCTTCCAAATTCGCGGAAGTGAGGGCCGACTGTATACCCTTTGTCTTCATTATGCTTGAATGCAGCCTTGGCAAGTCTACTGACCAGGGCTGCATTCATGCATTATGCTGACTCTTCGGGAGTGAATCAACCCAATAGAGGTTTGAATGGAGAACTCATGAATTACGTATTATGACAACAAAGGGACATAATGCATTAGTAAAGCATGATGCAATCCTTAAAGGGTTAAAGGCCAGGGAAGAAGGTGTTGGGAGTGGGTGTGGATGTGGGGAGGGGCGATAAAAGGTGGGGACTAGACACTGGTGTAAGAGAGGGGTTAGTGAAAAATATGACTTCCCGGTATTTAAGAAAGAGTGTGGTGAAATAAACCTATCTGGTCTTTGCTGCCGCCCCTAGTTCCCTCATTAGGTGCATCATGCCTTGGTCCTCATGATGCATGAATGCAGCCCTGGCGAGTGACTGACCAATGCTGCATTCATGCATAATCCTGACCCTATGGGGTTGAGACACTCCTGTAGGGTCGGCATGATGCACCAATGCAGCACGGGCGAGTTACTCGCTAAGGCTGCATTGGTACATCACGACGACGAATGTCATCTTTTAGTCCTTAAAGGGTTTTGTGCCTTTAATGAGACACCCTTTATGTATGCCCGGTGTCATGGGTAGAAGCAAAGAGGCAGGAATGCTAAGAGCGTCTACTCATCATATATTAGCACTGACTAGCACAGTATTCCCTGCTTAGCTAGATAGATGTATTTGTAGTAGGAGAGGAGTACCGTAAAACCTCGCGTATAAGCCGCGGCTTGTATGCGAATCAGATCGCCAATGCAGCTTATAGGATCGGCACAGTCAGGGTGCGGCTTATACGCGAGTTTTTGCTCCTATAGTACAGTATAAAAGTCATCAGAATCAGATCGCTGGTGCAGCTTATAGGATCGGCCCAAAGTCGGGGTGCGGCTTATACGCGAGTTAGGCTTATACGCGAGGTTTTACACATCCATAAGTCGATTTCCATACACAAAGTCTATAGCTTAAGCACCGGCTTTTGAGGTTTTGGTCTTGTTGGGTGTTTTTTCGGGGGAGGGGGGGGGGCATTTATCTTAATGCATTAATGTATCATGCCCTCGATTGTCATCATGCATAAATGCATCCTGCCTACCCTACAGGGTGCAAAATGTCATCTGTTAGCAACATGCCGTCCTTAAATCTTTAAGGATGGACATTGCTCTGTGCCACTGCTACATTGGTGCATCATGCCGACCCTTTGGGAGTGAGTGTCTCATGCATCATGACGACCAAGTGCATGATGCATTAATGTATCATGCCGTCCTTAAAGGGTTACAGGGTTAATGTGTGTTGTGTCTGCGTGTATCAGACCCCTTGACTCAGCACTCAGCACCCAGCCCGTTATCACGGCACACAAGTACCTATATACATGTACATGCTGCAGGAGGTACCTATGGCCACCACTCACACACACATATAGCAGGATAAAACTTAGGGAGTGATCGTTTTTTAACAGGTGGGGGGGGGGGGGGGTGGTGGCTTTCCGCGCGAATTTCATATTTTTTTACCTCCCCCCCCTAGGGCCGAAAATCGGCTCGCGCGCGGCCCTTTGAAGCATAGTAACGCGCGAGCTTTTGGGCTCAAAACCGGTTAAATTATTTTGACCCCCCCCCCCGTCAAGGGGTCCAAAATAATTCCCCCCCCCCCCCCGTTGTTAAAAAATGATCACTCCCTTAACCCTTCAGGCCAACCCTATGATTGCAGAGCGGAGGGGTCTAAATGTTACTTTCTATAAATTCTTAGAATTTGAATGCAAGGAAAGTGAAAATCTAGAAAATCCTAGAAATCTAGTAAAAAATGTCATTGCACTTGAAAAAATTCCTAAAAATCTTAAATTGCCAGATGAAATCGTGATGGTCGTAATTGGGTTCAAAAATCCTCAAATTACGAAAAAATCTTAACAATTGGCATCCCTGGTATGGCGGGTGAATATTTAGACTCTGCTAGGTCAATGTTGAAGTTCATGAATACAGAGTTAGTGTAAACTAAATGCCTCACTTATAGAGTTGTGTAACAGGTAATAACACTGCCATGTTAGGGAGTGATCATTTTTTATCAACAGGGGGGGGGGGGGGGAAACTTAATTGGACCCTTGACCGGGGGGGGGTGCAAAAAAATTTGGACCCCTCTTGGGGGGGTGGTCAAAATAAAGTTAACCAGTTTTGGGCCAAAAAACCCGCGCGTTACTACTAGTATGCTTCAAATGGCCCGCACGCAAAAAATGATCACTCCCTTAAATAGACACTCTGCAAGCAAGGGGGTTTCAAATGGCCGGTGTTGAGAGTTCATTCAGGTCTATTTTGTATTGCCAAGTTAATATTGTCACTCTGCATTGTAATTGTTAGGATACATACAAGCGCATCCCCTCCCATGATACGCCTGGCACATCCCTTCCCCGATTTCTTTGCAGAAAATTTCTATCAATATTTTGATGCACTTTTGGTGACTGTGAGTTTATTATGGGTCATATTGGTAATATCCTTTTATCACCATGATGCTCTAAACTCTGATCGGCAGTACTGCATTCATGCAACATACGGGTTGGGATATTACATCAATGTAACTACTGACCGAAGGCACTAATACAAATACCATGACGTCATTTAGAACACCATTGCTTGGCAACAGCCGCAGGTGACACTAGGTGACAGTGTACACACGTTACCATGGCTACAACCAACGAGCAGGGGTCCCAAAGTACAGCAATAAGGTGATTCAGTGGTCGCTGTCAACACCTACCGTAAAACCTTGCGTATAAGCCTAACTCGCGTATAAGTCGCACCCCGAGTTTAGGCCGATCTTATAAGCTGCACTAGCCATCTGATTATGGTGACTTTTGTACTGTACTTTTTTGTACTGTACTTACTACTATAGGAGCAAAAACTTCCGTGAAAGCCGCACCCTGACTCGGTTGATCTTATAAGCCGCACCAGCGATCTGACTGCGCAAGGTTTTACGGTAACGCTATATTGTTGACACTCTCCTCGGTGACAGTGGACGGTCATTGTTACTATCAAATAAGATAAACATGGTTTACCAAAAGGTGGGGCATATCAAAGTGCCATGGTCCAATTATTACGGCTCAATTTTTGTTAATGTCATTTTCATCCAGAATCACGTTTGAACTTCTCAATTTCATCCAGAATCATTTCAGAAGATATCACTTTCATCCAAAATCACCATTAAAGATGTCACTTTCATTCAGAATCATTTTTGAAGATGTCACTTTCATCCAGAATCACCAATAAAGATGTCACTTTTATCTAGAACCTTGTTTGAAGACATCATTTTCTTCAGGAATCCCCAATAGAGATGTCACTTTCATCAAGAATGACATATAAATATTTCATTTTCGTGAGGAATAACCTCTTGGGATTAATTTTTATTTTACTTTCCACAGGGATTACAGGTCTATGAAGATATTTCTTTTATCCAGAATCATATATGAGAAACCCAGCATAGATAGTATCAGAAATCAGACATAGGAAGATGTCATTTTCATCCTGCATCACCTGAGAGGGAATACTCAAATAGGGCGGAGCCGCGTGGGAGTGGAGTGTGGGGGGGGGGGGGGGCTACTCTCCAATGGATTGGATAACCACTGCAGCACAACTGTCAAGAGCGGTGGCGGTCAATTTCCATTACCGGGTAGATCCTGAAAAGGGGTAGGGGGCGGTCAGAGGTCGTCAATAAGGAGAGTGGTCAAAATTAGAACCTTTAATTGGGTATTGTGAGTGCCTAGGCTTGCAATAGTCCACACAGTGGTCCTAGACACATCAGTTCTGAAATGTAGGGGCAGTGGTTGTAGAAGGGTAGTCTATGTACAGCTTTTTCATAATAACGTAGAGCGGTCAAATTTCCCAACCTCTGCTAAATGGGGCGGTAGGGTGGCAGTTTAACATTATCTCCCCTCAAAGACTCAGTACCCCCCCTGGGGAGTGGAGGCTGGGGGCTTTGGGGGAGGGGGGGGGCGGGGGGGCTGGTCAGCTTCCTGTGGAGGCTCAGGTAGGAAGTGGGGTAAGAAGTGATATATGGGGCCAGTCCACAGCCACTCCCTCCCCCCCCCCCACAGACACACCCACCCACCCACAGGGACACCCACACACAGGGACACCCACACACCAATGTACTGCACTGCACGGCGCCCAGTTAAAGTGAATCTCCCAGGATTCGGCGAGGCCGACAAAGGGGGAGATAACTGATTAAACTGCAGGGGTCTATACGCAAACCGTGATACTCTCAGAGCGGAGCCCCATATTGTGGTCCTGTGGTCAGCTCTATCACCTCCAGGGTTGCCTGCATGTCACAAATGACCACCACAGACATTGGGACATATTGTTAATGCTATTGCAGGGTCTCCTTAATGAGACCCTAAATGCGTTTTTAAACTGGTGTGAGGTGCTGGTATCTAATACTAATGAGATGCAGCTCTTATGAGGCATAAGCACCACCCAGCGTGTGGGCTCGCCTTCAGATGGGAGATTCACTTTAGTCTGCTGTGGTGCAGCAACCTGCTGTGTAATATATTAACATGGCACCATCGGCTATAGAATCAGTCATCGTGTACCATCAAATATTATAAACTAATTACCCTAATTATCTATACAGTAGTAACTTGGCCATTATGTGCCTGGTTTTAATTGAATGTCGGCCTTGTATTAGCACAGCGTTAGGGGAGTCTTAAATTCTTTCTTCTCCGCCCCCTCCGCTTTTGCCATAATTTACTCCTCAGTATGGACTATGACAGCCACGTTATCTCTTACACCACCCTCTTATATAACCTACACTGGGCTCCTGGACCTCTCCCTTTCTCAGTGTCCTGGTCACCACAGATGCTGTGGTGTCAGGTACCATCATCCTGACTCAGGATAGGTCCATTAGCTGTTATGGGTAGCACTGTCCTTTTTTAAATGTAGAAATTTGGTTGGGGAGTAAGAATTTTTCCAATAGCGCCCCCCCCCCCCCTCAGTTTTTTCAAAATTCTGGATCCGCCACTATTATTGGGAGAGTATAGTATATAATTATATATAGCCTGGTTTCCCACATAGACACGAGACTACGTTGTAGGCTCACCAGTGTTGAGCCTGTCTCCTACAAACCCCCCAACAACGACCCCCGCCCCCAGCCTCCAGCCACCGCCCGGCCATTTCCTGGCCGTGACAGCAACAGATGGGTCAACCTTAGCCGGCCATGCCCAACCTCCTTACCCCCCTCTCCCACACACACACAATTGACATTTCTGAAATAAGGGGTACAGGAAGGGCACGTCTGTCTCCATGCCCGCAGCCTGCCGTGTGGTAGAGCAAGAATGAGACTCACGGCTGGTGCTTAACGTGAGACTCACAACTCGTGCTTAGAGTGAGACTCACAGCCCATGCTTAACGTAAGACTTGCGGCTGGTGCTTTGAGTGAGACTAACAGCCGTTGCTTAGTTTGAGACTCAAGGCTGGTGCTTAGTGTGAGACTTGCTCAGGGTGCGACTCACAGCTCGTGCTTAACGTGAGACTCACAATTGGTGCTTAGAGTGAGACTCACAGCTCGTGCTTAACGTGAGACTCACAACTGGTGCTTAGAGTGAGACTCAGAGCTTAACGTGAGACTCACGGCTGGATTCACGGCTGGTGCTTTGTGTGAGAATAACAGCTGGTGCTTAGTGTGAGACTTGCTCAGGGTGTGGGTGCTTAGTGTGAGACTCACTGCTCGTGCTTAACGTGAGAATCGCTCAGTGTGAGATTCATGACTGGTGCTTACTGTGAGACTCAGGACTGATGATTAGTGTGAGACTCACGCTGGGTGCTTACTGTGAGACTCGTACAGTGTGAGACTCATGACTGGTGCTTAGTGTGAGACTTACGACTGGTGCTTAGTGTGAGGTTCACAACCAGTGCTTAGCCTGAGACTAAAACTCAAAAGGGAAAAACGGAAACCCACCTTTTCAGGCCCTACCCCAATTGAAATACAATAGCTGAACAGAGCCTGAGTGCCTGAGTTTATGATATAATTATTATTACCCTTATAATAATCCGTAGTACAACACTACATAGGCCCTGGTTAGATTACTATTATGAGCCTCCATGTATCTATGACAAGAACATGCGGGACCTACAGTACCTAGACATGGCATTAGGATATTATTGTTTTTTTCTTCTCTTTTTATTTTGTCCTCTTCTTTATTTGTCTACTTTAATACTGTGTACTGTTGTAAAGCCATTGTGCATACATACTGGTGGAGGGCAAAGACAAAGGAATCGCACCTTGGGTATATCGTATACACTGACATGATCGAGGGTTAAATCAGATAGCCTACACCTGGCCAGGGTTCTACCACATACCCACTGTCCACTGGTCAGCGACTCTATAACACCTCATCTCGACCCTGTGGGGCAGTGGGTATATGGAAGAACTGTGTCCAGGTGTAGTCTATCTAACACATATAGGTGTAAGCAAACTCTATTGTGTGAATCATGCTCTCGTTCATCCTCCAAATAAGTGTATAACATAGGACATGCATGTATACTAGAGTCAATAATGAACCAAATAGATAATCATTATTCCATAAAACCCTGATCATAGGACTAACCCGGCTTTAAGCCAACTGCTGAGTTTGAGCGTTGATTCCAGCTTATTACAATTTTCCCTAATGATTTTACTATATTATCTAATATATCAAACCCCTCCCCCCCCCGCCAAAACTATTTGGCTTATAGGCTGGGTTTCACGGCAGTGATACGACGCATAAAATTGCATGCCGTCCTAGATATTGACATGTGCACTTTATAGTGAAATGTGACTCATAGGTCATAAAACATGGACGATGTACACTTTCTCTTTTCATGATCTACATATACCATACGTAGAAATTATGATCCTGTTATCCTGTGTTTTACCACCAATGTCAATCCGATATCACTGTTCCGGTATTTGGGTTATATAGGATGTGGTTACACTTAGATAGAGCCATTATTTATATATATACTCCCGTAAACTCAGGTACAAGCTGCATTGGCGGATCGAGGAGGGGGGGGGCAAGCCCCCCTCCCCCATCCATCAATTAGCCGTAGGTGATCTCGACCCCACCCCCCCCCACCCACTTATATACGTTTGGATTCTGAGAAAAGATCTCGACCCCATCCCCCCCCCCACCTCCCTAGGTCCTATAACATAGGAAATCATAATATGAATTGTGTACATGTTTGTATGGGTGGGTAAGCTTACTAGGCACAGTTGGGCGAGTGAGGATCAGGCATTAAGGGCATGACTTAGATTTGCTTCATAAAACCTGGAATCAACACCATACTCTCTCTATCTAACAGTAGTCAGACTCAGTGTTGCCAAATACCTTTTATTAACGCAGGCCAAAGTGGCCTGCGTCTTGGCATCTTACACAGGCCATATTCCTTTCACGCAGGTCATATGAATATAGATATTTAAGATGCTCATTTAAACTTCATTTTAACTGCAAAGAGTTTTGAAAATATTTGAATATCAAACAACTTCACTGAAATTGCCCTAGCTTCTCTTCTAATTGGCCGATTTGAAAGATTCTTTCAGCAATATGAAGCTGAGATCATGGCAGGCCATTCTGCCCTGCGCCTCAGGCCCTGCGCCGGCCATTGTGATTCTACGCTGGCAAAAGCTCGTCGTGTCATTTCGGCAACACTGTAGTCATTTCTATCCTTAAAGTACTCGCGTTGTGTAATCCTCCCCCTCCCTCACACTGACACACCCACCCATAGTTAGCAGCAGAGACAGGGCTGCTAATTAGCTGGGGTCCAGGTAAGGTCAGGTTATATCACCTGTCCACATACCTGGATGCAGGCGTTACCACGGTACAGGTATCGACGTACAGGTATGGCTGAAAAGGCCGCTTCCCGTGACAGTCCGAAATTGGTTGCTTGAAAACCTGGCTTATAATCTTACTGTCTATACTAATAATGGTCTCTACAAAAGTGCTTTAAAACTAGTTTTCTCTAGATTATGATAATTTTCTACATCAGTTGGCTGATTCATTTTAAAGCCATTTATAGGCTGTGCCATTTATAGGTTATAATCTAATTCTCTAGATGATATGAAAACCAAGCTGTTTAAGCCAAACCTCTGCTTCAAGAGACCACTTTGAGCATAACCTCCAACATTCACCTAGGGATGTTATTGACATCCCGTCGATTCCGATTATCGCGATTTTTGGACTCGATTTTCTGATTTTTGTCGATGTCAAAATAGAGTAAATCAAAGCAATAAATCAGCCCAATTAAGGTATATTCTACTGCGGGTGAATTTGGAGGATGGTATTCTAAATTTAATATGTCCTGTTTTATCCAAAGAGCCATATGTTTTGTGATCAGGGATTGATATGTAGTTATAGGATTAATTTTTAGCCTTTCTTAAATGAATTGAAGTCTATGTTATGCTCATTTTGGGGATTGCAATTTCTTTTGAATGATATATTTGGTTCTGGTTGGAATATCAACAAAATTCTTTCAGTTTTGAAAAGGTAATTCACTCAGCTTTCCAGGGGTGAAAGAGTGTAGTGATACGACTATTATCTCGATGTGATGATCGCAGTTCCGATAATGTCGGTATTTTGGTTTGGGGGGTATCAATGACGGCCCTACATACACCCTATAATGATGACCAATTACACTCCAATATGGCCGCTTAGTTCCCAAAGTATACACAATACATGGCTACTTACACCCCCAATGTACACCCAATACATGACAATCTACACCCCCAATGTACATCCAATACATGACCACCTACACCCCCAATGTACACCCAATACCTGGCCACCTACACCCCCAATGTACACCCAATACATGACCACTAACACCCCCAATGTACACCCAAAACATGACCACTAACACACCCAATGTCTAGACTGCACCCGCCTACACCCCCAATAAATATGTACACCCATTGAACAGATGACCACCTACACAGAAATATACATCCAATACATGAACACCTACACATCCAATGTACACACAATATCCTTTCCTGCCAGTCTCAATACACCCAATTATACATGCAAGGTGTATATTAGCTCTCCCCTCATCCCCTACACACTCTTACACACACACACACGCACACACACACATGGGCGGTGCTAATACTGCTAACCATTCTAGAGCAGAAGAGTGATCTGAAGGACTCCCCGGGACTCAGCGGGGTTCAAATCTATAATAGTAGTACAGGAACTTTAGGTTTTTACCTCGAATTAAATACCATAAAGCTGAAAATCGCAGGAATGATTGGTTTTGGTATTGTTATCACTGTACTAAAAGTCCTGGAGTATCCTGTGTGGGCTTCCGTAAAAAAACTGCCAAATCCAATATGGCCGCCAGATAATCAGAATCTCATCTCCTATGACAACAATATTTATCCTAGAAGAATATAAACCTTACCTACCCCCCCTAAAATGGGTCCAAGGAATCCACTGGTGTCATTGGTTTGTTGCTAGGACAAGTGGTTGCTTAGCAACAGCAGGTTTGCCTAGCAAACCGGGGTTAAACCCATCTCCTATGACAACAATATTCATCTTAGAAGAATACAAACCTTACCCACTCCTCTAAAATAGGTGCAAGGAATCCACTGGTGTCATTGGTTTGTTGCTAGGACAAGCAGTTTCTTAGCAACAGCAGGCTTGCCTAGCAACCTGGGCTTAAAAGCAAATATCTACAGCGAGACCCCCATGGTGCCATTCAGGAAGAACCTGCAGGTATCACAGAGCCCCACTAAATCAACTCTAAGGAACACATTGCTAATATTGCTTTAGTTTTGACCTCTAGTTGCTTAGCATCATTACTTTCAAATACATAATTGCCTAGCAACTCACATTTCACTTTTTTGTGGTTGAATTCCATGCAGATTGAGATGTTTTAACATTATTTTGAATTAATATTGAACATTCTAACAGCACCAAGTGGAAAAAGAAAAACAATGATGTCATTTATAACTGTGGGAGTTGCTTAGCAATAGGTTAACTGTTACTGATGCTGGTTAGCAATGGCACTATTAACCCTTTCCATCTGGCTCTATGATGGTGTAAACGCCACAGAATGCGGCAGATTGAGGCCCCAGACCCAGCAGTATTAACACTGCACGAAAATGGAGGTGTAAGAGATATACTTATTACTTATTTCTCATGACAACCTCATCCAACCTCAGTATATCCCATGACAACTTAGGTCTTCAAGTTGAGATTGGAATATACCTAAGCTTAATACCTTGACTACCTGGGTGGGGAAGTTGTCATGGAATATAAAGGGGCTTGATACCTCAACTACCTGGGTGGGGAAGTTGTCATGGAATATAATGGGGCTTGATACCTCAACTACCTGGGTGGGGAAGTTGTCATGGAATATAATGGGGCTTGATACCTCAACTACCTGGGTGGGGAAGTTGTCATGGAATATAATGGGGCTTAATACCTCAACTACCTGGGTGGGGCAGTTGTCATGGAATATAATGTGATGGGGTTTAGTATCTCTACTACTCCGGTGGAGATGCCAGTGGAGAAGTTGTCATGAAATATACTGGAGGTTAATACTTTGACTAACTGGGTGGGGAAGTCACAGAATATACTGGAGCTTGTACCAACTGTAGGGCCGGGTAAGAAGCATGCAGTGGGGCCATTTGTAGCCAGCCCTGGGGCTGGTAGGCCCCTGTAGGAAGCAAGGTGGTGGCTTGTAGCCGGCCCTGGGGCTGGTAGGCCGTGTAGGAAGCAAGGTGGTGGCTTGTAGCCGGCCCTGGGGCAGGTAGGGCCCATTAGGAAGCAACAAAGTTTGTACCAGTTTGTACTGGCCTTAGGCTTCGATTAATTACAATTAAGTGATATTGTATACAGACCAAGGTAATAGTATCCATGAAAAGTCATTTTATCTATCTAATAAATTGAGTTAGGGTAAGCATGTGCAGACATCAGATATGCTGTAGTGTATAGTATAGTTTGTATACAGGCAAGTTCTTAAATCTATTGTCCAATATTATTATAAAAATATTACTTTATGGCTGCATCTAGTGCCTCTACGATGTGTGCATGTGCATACCTGCTGTCCCAGGGCCGGCTACAAGCCACCACAGTCCTTCCTACCTGCCCCTGCCTGTCCCAGGGCCAGCTACAAGCCACCACACTGCTTCCTACCCGCCCCTGCCTGTCCCAGGGCCGGCTACAAGCCACAACCTTGCTTGTGGGAGGTGGTGAGCGACTGTGTGAGGTTTAGGGCTTCTATACCCGACTTACCCCGCCCATAGGAAGCTGTTGGAGGTGGTGGGCGACTATGGGAGGTGTAGGGCTTCTATACCCAGCCTACCCTGTCCCTAGAAAGCTGTGAGGGGTGGTGGGCGACTTTGGGAGGTGTAGGGCTTTTATACCCAGCCTCTCCACCCTCTACTAAAGGCTCTAGGTAGTTGTGGGTGGTGGTGGGCAACTATGGGAGGTATAGGGCTTCTATACCCGGCCTACCCTGTCCCTAGAAAGCTGTGAGGGGTGGTGGGCGACTGTGGGAGGTTTAGGGCTTCTATACCCGGCCTACCCCGCCTATAGGAAGCTGTTGGAGGTAGTGGGCGACTTTGGCAGGTGCAAGCCACACCAGTGCTTTCTACCCGGCCCTACCTGCTCCAGGGCCAGCTGCAAGCCACCCCAGTGCTCCCTACTCTAGCGGGAGCCACTTTCAATATTAATTATTTTCATTTTATTTAATCTAGTTATGAGATTTATTCAGATATAAGTAAAAAATAAACCCAAATTGCCATGTAGAATAATGGGGTAAGTAAAATACAATATCTCTGCCCCCCCATGTGCACTCCATGGTGGTCAATGCAAGACTGATCCCTCAGCTGAAATAACTCTTGTCTCACAAAACAATCTGTGTAGAGAGTGACAGAAGCGTCAGTGAGTGGAGCCTATCAGACAGCTACCTCACCCTGGTATGTGCTTGATAAGACTATTGTGGCCTCCCTTATAACTGTCTGTACCAAATGAGAAGGATAAGGTGGTTGTAATTACTTCATGTATACAAGGAATAGCCCCCTAACCATATATTACCTTCTATTACACTGTAAATTGTAGTAGAATAAACTGAACTTATATAGGATTTGTATGACTGGGTACATATATATTTAGTCTCATGTGACGTCACTCTGATCTTCTTTATTACTGGTCTAAGTACATGATGCACATTTTGATAGTGTGCAAGTCAGAATATTGCTAATCAATACTACTGATAGAAGGCCACATGAAATCACGCTGGTCTTTTCCTTTGACCCGAATAATCAATTTTAGAGAGAATATGTTAGCAACGAGTGATTAGCTACACTTTCATTTCTATCCCAGGATTATCTTATAATATAAGGAAAGGCAGAATGAAAATTGATCTGGGGACCCATGGTGTTGCTAAGCAAATAAAGAAATAATATTATAATCAAGGTTGCTAAGCAAGAACACATGTTAGCAAGAATTGAATGGAAAAGAAAGAGATTAATGACATGATTGGTATCCTCACTGTCCCTTTTGAGGGGATTGCTATATTGATATTGCATTAGGAACAAGTTAGACCTGTGTTGCTAGGCAACAATATAATTGAAAGTAATATTGCTAAGCAACTAGAGGACCTAGCAATACCAATTGATTCATTGGAGTTAATTTAGTATAGGGGTGGGTGATGTCAGGATCTTCCTAGATGTTGTAGTGGGGTTTTGCTGTAGATGCTTGCCTCTAACCCCAGTTTGCTATGCAAACCTGAGATGCTAAGCAGTTATATGGTTGGAAGTGATATTGTTAACCAACTAGAGATCCTAGCCATACCAATTGATTCATTGGGGTTCATTTAGTTGGGGTGAGTGATGTAAAGATCTTCCTAAATGGAGTCTTGGGGTTTTGCCGTAGATGCTTGCTTCTAAGCCCGGTTTGCTATGCAAACCTGCTATTGCTAAGCAACCACTTGTCCTAGCAATTAACCAATGACACCAGTGGATTCCTTGTATCTAATTTAGGGGGGGTAGGTAAGGTTTAGATTATTCTAGGAGTGATATTGTCATTATTGGAGATGAGATTCTGATTATTTGGCGGCCATATTGGATTTGGCCCGTTTTTCAATGGAAGCCCACATAGGACACTCCAGGACTTTTAAGAGGTCAAACCTAATATCATGACGAGCCATTCCTGAAATTTTCAGCTTTATGGTATTTAATTCCAGGTTTGGGTTAGAATTCATCTAAAATTCCTGTACTATAGAGGCAGTTGCATAAGTTGACTTTATCGTATATCCAGTTGATTAAGATGGCCGTATGAACACAGAGAGATAATTTGTTGGTAGTGCCAATTGTATTGCCAATCTACAGAATACTGCTAATTAAGGCCTAAGAAAAATAAGTGTGTTTCCGGTCCCCCGACCCTACCTAACAAAACAGGGCTGACTATAAAATTAGTTCGGGCATTTTTGGAAATTCTATCTTTTTTTAATGTAATTTTGGTAAAAAGAAATAAATAAATGTTAAAAAACAAGTAAGGGGTTCCGATCATTCCTAGTTTTTTTTCCTGCATGTTACCTTGAAGACACCTTTTCTATATTTTGGCCTCCCCCGTGAGTACAGGTGTGTGTTAGTGGGTCTGGGTGCAGGCAGGTGAGGGGGGGGGGAGTACACAACATGTACCGGGTAACTGGAGGTGGCTTTTGTTGTGTACAGGGGGGTGCTTGTTTACATCACCGAGGTGAAAGGCTACGGTGAGTCGCTAGGTCCAGGGCTGCCTGCCCGCGATCTATGGGACCTACCGTAAACTCGCGTATAAGCTCACATAATATAACCCGGGACACCAATTTTAGCAGAGTCTATATGCCGCATAGAGGGTCTGAAAATTGCTAATTCAGTACTTCACTATATTTATAAAATAGTGGGGTCCTATTTTGACTCCCCCCCCCCCCTACAAACCCACCGACATCCTCCCTATTATGTTACAAAATGACCACTTCCTCACAATTCTTGTATAATCCAATGCATAGAGTATGCCTCTGCTCTGTATCTTCTAGTACAACAGGGACATATCTACACCAAGAGGAAATTAGTGTGAATCGATAATGTCACATTCTGTAAAATCTCGCATATAAGCCTAACTCCCTTCTAGACGTTGCGCCAATCCTATAAGCCGCACCAGGGGTCTGATTATAAAGGCGACTTTAGTCCTGTTCCATAGTACTAGTATACATCTAAAAGCTCGCGTATAGTCCGCACCCGAACAGTCTGCCGATCCTATAAGCCGCACTGGCGCTCTGACTCGCGTACTAGCCACGGCTTCTACCCGAGGTTTTACGGTACATGCCGCACAAACAGTATACATCATCCTATTAACCCTCTAAGGACCGCAGAGTGGTTAACTCCAGCTCATTCATGTAAACAAATGTATGATATCTGACCCTGTCAGACCTCTTCCTATCTAGTGTTCTCCTGTCTAAAGTTACTGCTCATAAAACTGGTCGACATTGAAATATTGAATTCATCTTTAACTAATGTATTATACATGTATCTCACTTTGTACTTAAATGCTCCTGTTACCTATTATCCGGGATTTACCTCCCCTGTTCTGCAACGAAACTGGACCTACTTGATGTGTACCCCCCACCAACCCCTCTCTTTGTCCTAGTAAGCTTACCCACCCACTGGTCGTTGTTGTTATTAGATTATAATTTACTTGACTCTCAGGGGCGTACTAGGTGTTAAATATACAATGTGTTATTAGATTGCGGCTGTGCCTATAACGAAGAGGTCATAACCTTGTACGCCATAGCTATACCTCCTGAGACCGATTGTGAAGGGAGATCATTCTTGTAAGTGATTGTACTTCTGTCTTGGTGACCAATAAACAATATTTCAACTTGAACTTGAACTTGAAATGATGTGCTGCGCAGTTTTTCTGTTGTGATGCATGAATGCAGCTCCGGCGGGGAGACACCACCCACCAGAGCTGCATTCATGCATCATGCCAACCCTCTGGGGTTGTTTAAGAGAGTGCTTTGACATAGGTTACTTTACCTTCAGTTTTCACCCGGCAGGATGCGGCACTGACAGCGCATGATGCTTTGAGGTCATGTTAAGTCAAACATGCGCATGAATGTGACATGCGAGTTACTCGCTACTCGCGAGGCCTGCATTCATGCAGCATGGAGAAAACAGCATTATTGTGCATTATTGAAAGTACTATGCTGCCCTAAGAGGGTTAATATACCATTGGGAGGGTCTCTAGAGTACCGGGTAGATCCTGATCTACTATATAGTCATGACTCTGGTAGGACCCCCTGTTCTGTTTACACAGTTTACTATTAGGTCTATTAAATAATAACTAGAATGGATGTTAGATTTTCTGTGCAATTATTTATGTACCACTGGTACTACCAGGTAGTTATACCACTGCAATTGATCTAGCAGGCCTACTGGGTACACATTTGCTCAAGTATACAGCCATACATCAGGTTTACATCGGTATATGATGGATATAGAATACAGGATAAATATTTGGTCTAAAAATGTTATATCATACATTTTACTATAGACCTGTCATGGTGACTAGTATGATATATCATAGGGATCTAGCCTCTGCAGTGCCACTGCTGTCAATGCAGTAGAGTACGTCTACTCTACTAGTCTCTAGCATCTATTCCTGGCTAGGAGTATGAATGTGATCTATCCCAGTTATCATCAATATCATATCGACGATTGGCAAAAATATGCTAATCACACTGCCTGAGTGTGTGTGTTGGTGGCGGGGGGGGGGGTTAGGATAGGGTGGCTCGTGGGGCCTGTGCCATCGTCCTGAGACTGAGTGAGGGACTGCAGGCTGCTAGTGCTAGTGCTAGGAGGCTTGTCCCAATGGGACCCGCCCCTCCCACCCTGTCCCCCCCCCCCCCCCCCCCCCCCCGCCCCGCCTGGAGGAGGCTGACGGGAGACGCAGCAGCAGCCGCGGCCAGCCTCCCCCGCCCTCCTCCTGCCTCCTCCCTGCCACCCCACAGCCCTTACACGACCCTCACCCTGGTTAATAACCTGACATAGATGAGACCCCACAAGGTGGTGGAGGAGGTGGTGGACATGAATGACGCTGTACAGGCCGTGAGGAGGGAGGCGGAGGGTGGGTGAGGGTGGTGGTGGCGAGCTGCTGCCTGCCAGCTCTTCTAGACTGCGGCAAGCACACCAACACAGCAGCCACCGCCCGAGTAGAGCAAAACGGTACTCACGTTCCCAGTACTTCCTTTAGGACGTATCTCATGTGTATATCCCCGTCCTTGAGCTCGGGCTTCTTGTCGGCTTCATCCTTCTTTCCGGACCACAGTGGCATGGCTGTAAAGGCCCCCTAAGGCGGGTAAATCACGCGTAATGTTGACGGCAAATCGCACACTACCTTCGTCTAAGTGTGCGGCCAGATGTTTTGCTACTAAACGGGTCACATCATGACGTCACAACATGGCCGCTGCAGCTCATTTGCATACGGGCAGCGTTCGTGTGTTCGCGCCACGCTCTCACCGAGGGACGAGATGCTCAACTACAATATACCAACGCCGGATAACGTCCCAGATAGATATATAATTCAAGGGTGGCAATGTACTGCATATATATAATTTGATCAGGTGCTGCATTAAGATTGGGATTTATCGCAGGAAAGAAAACGTCTAAATTTAATACATGAAGATTGGCCCACATTTTTACTTAGGAATAGGGAGTGCTCATTTGCTGACAACCGGGGGAGGGGGGGGGGGGGGCACCCAAAAAAATTCCACCTGTTTTCGGCAGAGAAGCCCATGTACCGATGCTACAAAGGGGTCGCTCCCCCCCCCCCCCGTTTTTAAAAAATAGAGTGGCTAGTAATTATGTATCAACAGGGGGGTGCAATTTCACCATTTTCCAGTGAAAAAGCCCACACCTTATTGCTATAGTTCAAGGAGGGGGATTCCGACCGACCTCGATGGGGAAGGCCGGGGGGGGGGGGCGCAGAAAAACGTCGACCCTTCTCAAGGGATGTGGGGGTGTGGGGGGGGGGGTCACCAATGTTGTTATATAATGATTACTCCCTTATAAGTGGATCTACAGTAGATGAATGTGTGATAGGATACTGATAAGCCTGAGTCGAGGATCCAATTCAGGTTGATACTGATACTAGTGATCGCGATAGCCCCGACATTGATAATGTTATCCAATATTGCCATACAAATACATTCATATATCTAAATCCCACACAGGAAAAGCTCAATGTAAACTTGTGATAGACTACATGTACATAGGTTCCATGGCAAGTAGGTTCCATGGCATATAGTTTGCTGGCCCTAGACACTAGAATCGCCCCAGACTCCTTAATTCGACATGGCGACATAGGCCATTTTAGGGCTTAGTGGGATAGAAAAGCAAGGCATTCTTAAAATCGATATGGGGACATGGACATTGTACAACTAGGAACCAGAGAAGAGAATTTAAGTTAAATAATAGCATTTAAAAAAATGTATATATACACTTAAAACTAATATGTCAATCAAGGTATACACCAAATCAGCGACATGACCAAATGCTCCAAGCCGAATATCTCTATCTGTCCGTCGTGATATCCTTGATCTGTCAAATCACATTAATTTGCTCCTTATCTCAAACAAGATAAACTGCCACTTGTCTGTACACCTGAGGTGTGTTTATCTACATGCAAATACTTAGCCAGACTGAGCCTCGGTACAACCATACCACGTGCTTCTAAGTATCCAGAATGTTTCCACTCAGTAATACTATTGCTGTACACCTAATAATCAATCCTAGTCAACAGGAATACATGTACACACAGGTACATATCTATTGTGTTCAGATTTATTCTCTAATAAACGTATGTATCCGACTTCTGAATTGCAGTGGCAAGCCGCAGATCCCGCCATTGATAGGGCTTTAAATGACTTTAAGTCCACTTAAGGTGCAATGTATGTGTCGGACTGTCAGTTAACTCTATAAGGGCCGCATGAGGCGTTAATGAATTATGCCGTTTAGCATAATTGATGCATGCATACAGCCCTGGCATGTCAACTCGCCAGGGCTGCATTTATGCAACATGCCGATGCCTCGGGAGTATATCAACCCTATAGGGACAACATAGGTAGTAACTCCACGTGACTGCATTCATGCACCATCCTCAAAAAAGGGCATCGCACATTAAAGCAGTATGCGCATTACGCGGCCCTTAAATGGTTACTTGGAGTTATTTACGGTACCCATTAAAGATTGACGTACTAATATTCATTGTTTTGGCACAGGGTACGCCTCTACCTTGATTACTCAATGAACTGAGATTTAGTCTACCATAGGTAAATTTGGCCGCTCAAAAATCATTGTTTCTCTTCACCGCGGTTTTTAGAGCTATTTTGTTTTACAATTGATCAGAAAAGTTTTGATGAATTATGGACAATAAAGAACGATATCAAATTAAAGCTTATACTGTCAGGGATACTAAATTATAGAAACTGCTCACAAAATGCTTATATTTTCCTACACATTTTAGCCACATTGCACTGAAAGCGTTAGTCATTACAGAATAACCCTAGTAGCAAACACACTGTGGCCCCGGACGGGGCCAGACTGTGTTTGCATGTCTGGCCCGGAGTGGGCTAACCGACGGGCTACCGTCGGTTTAGGGCACTGGGCTTTGGTCTGGCCCCGTGCGGGCTTCCCATGTTGGGCGCAGATCGGGTTTTGGACGGGAAGCCCGCTTTGGGCTCAGATCAGTTTTTGGACGGTCTACCCACTTTGGGCTCAGATTGGTTTTTGGACGGGCTGAAAGTGGGTTCAGATCGGTTTTTGGACGGGTTGAAAGCGGGCTCAGATCGTTTTTTGGACGGGTTGAAAGCAGGCTCAGATCGGATAATTATGGGTTTTTAGAATCTATTCAATCATTCTCCAATGATTTCTTGTATTTGTTGAATCAGATATCCTAGGTCCTGCTAATCAACCCAAGGCATAATCATACTCTTCCTACCCAATAATGGAAGTATCAAGCAGGCCTATTATCATCAGGTTTGAGCCACATGCAGCATAGACAAGTGTCTATGGTGCACATTGGCCTTCAAAGCGAGAGTTCATACCTATATACATGGGGCACATGAGTCTTGTATTAAGAAGATTGTAATGCCACAGAAATAGTGTTTACACTGGATAGCTGCTTAGAGAACCTCTTTTTAATCATTCAAATATATAGTCTATCTTATTTCCAAACTGTGAGAACATCTATTTATTGTTTCCTATTCTACATCACTTTAACATTTTATTGTATTATTATGTAATGTCAAATTCATCTGACTTTGTTGGAAAACTCTAGATACTGTAAACGTTTATATTTTCGCGCAGCTAAATTTTCGCGCACCTACAGTAGAAAGACATGTTCGCGCAATCATATTTTTGCGCCCCTGTAAGCGTCACATCTTAAGCTACATGTCATTTTTTACGGTTTGTAAATCGGACGATTATTAAGGATTTTAGGGGCCAAAAAGTTGAATCTTATGTATGGACTGTAATGTAAGTCTAGGTTTTCATCATTTACAAAATGAATTGAAATACTTCGATTGTGGTTGGCATTATCACCAAGGAAGGAAAAGAGAAAAAAACACTTTTATTCATGCTACTTCACTGATGAACATTCCCGATTACTAGAATTGAGTCATCCATTAGCATTATAGATACTTGTAGCAACATATAGTGCTACACATCATTGGAAAGCTAATTTCAAGGGCATAATTTTCGCGCACATTATATTTTCGCGCACCTAAGCATGTGCGCGAAAAACGCGAAAATATGTACTGAGCGAAAATTAATACGTTTACAGTATTGTACAGTAGTGACATCTGGTGTCAATCATCAGAACTACTAGACCAGTTGCCCTGTCCAAACCCAACCTCAGCCCTCATCGTCCCGGAGTGGGCTAACCGATGGGTGCCCGTTGGTTTAGGGCACTGGGCTTTGGTGTGGCCCCAAGTGGGCTGCCCGAATTGGGCTCAGAATGGGTTTTGGACGGGTTTCCTGTCATCTGGCCAACATGAACCCAAAGCGGGTAGCCCTCTTTGAAACTGATCTGAGCCCAAATCGGGCAGCCCGCTTTGAAACTGATCTGAGCCCAAAATGGGCAGTCCGATCGGGGCCACACTTCAGCCCAGCCATCTGCCCAACATGAAACCCAGCTCAGTTTTGCCCGACTTCAAACAGCCAATCCGAGCTAAAACCAAATTGGCCCCGTGCGGGCTTGCTACTAGGGAACCTAGGTTGGTCATATGAGTGTTAGTCACAATGGCAAAGTTATATTAAAAAATGACAGAGGGGTCAGTCAGTAGTGGCTAACCTAGGTTCATCATTGGTGTGTTGTATTTGTATACCACTAGTTGGTGCCACCTGTGATGACCACTCAGTGGCTCCCTCTGGAAATAAAAACTAAGACTAAGGTAGTAGTGACCAACCTGACAATAATAACTAATCTAGGTTGGTCTATAGGGAGCCAAAAAATGACCAACTAGGTTAGGCACTAGTGACTGAGAGATTGGTCATATAGGGAGCCTAGGAATATCAGTGTATTTGATATAGAAAGACAAAGTCATATATTCTCAATGTTTCACGATGAGAAACGTGTGCTTCTGGAGTGGCCTTGCACGGTAGACTGGGACCAGTGTATAACAGTAATACTAATAGGCCCATGCGTGGGTACTCAGGTCAATGTCAATGGTTAACTTACAATGGATGCATGGATGCACCCATTTAGTGAGTATATTTGTCAAGGCTGCATTCATGCACCATGCCCATAAAGTGCGTAGCAGATCAAAATACCATTTAGCCCTTAAGGTACATCATACAACATGTATATGGCCACTCAAAAAAGTTGGTTTCTCGTCACCGCACGCATCATAAAAATATTATTTTGGGAAGATCTAAAAAGAAAGAAAAATATGATGAAATGTTGACAAATATGGACATAATATCTATGATCAAATTAAAGCTCTTAGTGTCAGTTACAGAATGAGCTTGCCTTTACACAAAATGGGAAAATGACCTAAAATCAGCTGACATAGTAGCTTTAAGACGGCTGTGTTCATACAGAGATAAATGAATAATTAATGAATAAAATCAGCTCGAAGGGGTCTACTCCCCCACCCTGGAATCCATCAGCATCAGCGCCCCGCCGCCCCGATCCTTCACACATATTGTTAAAAAGACATTCTGCAGCACAGGGGGTGTCCAGAAGGCCTCTCTGTGGGGGTCAAATCTCCAGCAGAAGCATCAATCTCCTCACATATTCTTTGTGTGGACTTAAATTAACATACATCTTCCCCCATCACATAAAGATGACCGTATCCGTACAGAGAGGTCATTGACCTGCACTCAAATATAAAGTCGTCTGCATACTATTCTATATGACAAGGTAGCGGGTGTTCTAACTATAGTTGTCAGATAAAGCACCTACTTGGCATGTGCCAGCCCAAATCCTGACGCATGCCAGCCCTAGCCACGTCAACCAGGTCCTGATTCAGGATTCCCCCTGTAGGTGGTATCAGTATAGCATGCATTATGTATAAAGTGAGGGAATGAATTGCATAATTTCTATGTTGATCTTAATCATAATTCTGAAAATACACATTCATGCTTTGGAGAATCTTGAGAATTAACAATTGGGGATGCTAGAAAAGGTAAAAGATTTAACGTTTTGATATTATTAAGACAAAACAAATATGTGTAGGGCATAGACACCTCTTTTGTGCCACCTGCAGTGAAGTAGAGGTTATAGCGCACAGGTTAACCCTTGAAGGGTTGCATAGTGCTTGAATGTGCTTGCAGTCTTGATGAATAGACTCGCCAGATTTACATTCATGCATCATGCTTACAAAAGGATTGAAGCACATTTAAAGTAGTTTGCAGCCAATAAAGGGTTAACTATTCTAAGGTTGTGAATTTGACGACCCTAGACTCGTCATTTGGAGTGGGCCACCAACTGGGCTAACACTGTCAGTTAGATGAGCAGGGGTAGACATAGTAGGGAATCGAATATGGATTCTCCAAGTTCTAGAAGCATTTCTGAGTAAAGTGTTTTTTTCTAGACCTATTTTTTCTGTAGATTCTGAAAAAATAACTTGCGGAGCTGAGAAATGAGTTTTGGGGAGGCAGGGGCCCCCAAAATGCAATTTTTTGAAAAAAACATTATTTTCCCCCTAGAATTAAAATGTCTTCTCATGTATCATGAAGTAATGATTAACATGAAAGGTATGGTTATCATTCATCAGTAAATAGTGTTGTTGTGGTTGCCATGGTTACCTGCTTACCAACAAAACAAAAAGTATACATTAATCTATTTGGTTAATACTTATATTCATACATCCATCGTATAGACATAACAGGCAATATTTAACCTTTCTATACTTGTTTGTAAAACCAGCTGCACTTGTACTGATCATAGTGACCTGCTCCTAGTAAATGACACCTCTGATACACTGCTATATCTCAATAATAAGTAGCTTTTGCCATTAGTACTCTGCCAGAATCTCTGTGTTTTTACTGCTCACTCCTTAAATGTCATCGTTTGAAAATGGGTCATAATCCATCATATTTCACACTTTTTATTTTATTGTCCTCACTTGTGAACACTGTGGCAAGGAAAAGAGGCAGTTCCAGTGTGACAATTGCTTGTATACTGGAACCCTGCCTTCCTATACCCACATTACACCCAGTCCTACACTGGCAGATGACTAGAGAGAGGCTTCCTTTGTCATTGGCAGAAGTAACAGGTTGTTGTCTTCCATCTTCCATCCCATGCATGTAGGATCCGTCATGTTGGGTTTCGGGATGTGTGCCAAGTTCCATATCAGACTCTGGTAGTGCACATACATGAGATGTAAGTTCAGTGCATCTGATGTTGGAGGTAGAGCTTCTGTTTTCTTACAATGTCCAAACAAAAGAGCCCTTGCATTGTTCACTGAACCAGTATGTCTGTGTCCCTTGCCTGTATGACTATTGTGTTGGAGGAGCAGTTGATGGCATGCAAGATGATATGAGATGACATTTTGTGCGTCACTGTTTTTATTACATGCTTCATAAGGAAAGTAGAGAGTTCCCTCTTGTTTCTTTGGGTGTACAAAGAAATTCCCCCAATCATTAGGGAGAGGAAGAGTTTACTTTTGCACCATCCTCCGAATTGGCCTTTTGTTGTTCTTCTGTTGCTTCCTTGTTTCAGCCTTGAGGCTTTTGTCTCTGTATTGATCATCTACCAAATCAATCCTCTGATAGTTTTCTCTAATTCTTAGGATGGTGTTGACAAATACGTTTGCTAAGTCCCCAAAAACCTTTGCTCATTCGGGGTTGCCCAATGCATGTATTGTGGACGAAACATATATAATGATGGTTAAATCATTTGTTGTGTGAATTGAAGTTGGTCAGGCAATGTCTTTAGTAAGGCTACGTATGAGGAGTGATTTATCACCACTCCTTAACTTCCATTTGCTTCTGCAAGAGACAGAGGAACTGCCATTAGCTCAAGCTCCAAGATCTTGTCCAAATTCACAGCTCTTCCAGCAGCAAATGAAGTTGTATTACATTTCTGTCAGCTTTCAACACAACAGTTTCCCCTTTGGCTTTCATTTTCTTTTCAACTTTGTAGAGGTTTGTGAATGTCATTGCATTGTTCTGCTTGATTTGGCTGTGGAATTTTTCCAATTTCTCAATGAATCTCTCCACAACAAAGTGCTATAGTTAATCCTGTCCTTTGGAATAGCTGATGCTAATGCATCCTGAAACGCAGGTGTTGCCATATCTTTGTTTGCAATGTTATGGAGTAGCTCTGTTTGTGTGAATACCTCCATGCTCTTTAACTTTGTTCCTACCAACTCACCCATAACCAAATCAGTCAAGGTCCATTTCAAGGAATTTAATCTACAGGCCATGACAGATATTCAACTTGTGATTGATCTATATAATCACACCTACAAATGGTAATTAAAACTAGCCAGTTCTTACAGTTCCTGATCCTTGCAGTGCAGAAGAGTCGTAATCATTGTGGTATATATGTACAGTCACCTCCCTCTATGAAGACCACAAAAGGGGGTGCCAGAAGGAGGGGCTACTGGCTAGTGAGACCCTTTGATGGGAGCATAGTGTGTTATGCTATTTTGGGATGATTATGCATGGATGTGAACCGGCTGTGTTTATCCTTGGGGCTGCATTCATGCCTGATGAACCAATACTGTATGGTGAATTATTAGTCACCAGTGCTTCATTCATGCATCATGTGATCCTTCAAGGGAAACTTAGATATATAGATGGTTACATCAATTTATTTAACACAAAACGAAGCTTTCTTAGGTAATGATTGTAACCATGGTTACCATAATGGTAATTCATGAAGATGGCTCTCTACCAGACCTTTCATTTAAGGAATTCCCTGACTAAATATGATAATAAACAGCCCTTTATGTCAATGAAATGTGGATTTTTGTCAGATATCTGTGTTTTGGGGGGTTTTGACCCCCTTACATGAATTTCTCAGTTTCGCAAGTACTTTTTTTGTAATCTACACGAAAAATTGGTCCTAAAAAAATGGCTTGCGAAACTTTACTCTAGAAAGATTTAAGACAACATTTCTCTGATTCAATTCCCTGCTAACACTAACGCTGGCCCGGGAGCCAATGGCCCGTAGTTTTGGGTCCGGGCCCGCAGTTTTCAGAAGAATTACCGGGCCCGGATGGCCTACAGGAGTGCAAGGGGAAAATTCAGGGATAATATGTCTTTGTCAATATGGTCATGTTATATGTTGTTAGAAAGGGAATATCACGAGGAACCAGCCATTCTGGTACGCCCTGAATTTGTTTTAAATGGAGATACCTGTGACATTCTCTTTACGAAAAGTAAAACCTATGTTCTGGGCCCATAATTTTAGGTGCGGGCCCATAGATTTCTGAGGCTACGGGCCCGGGTGGCCCATGGCTGTAAAATTTAGTGTCTACCCCTGGATGAGTCTAGTGTTGTCTTGTGGGATGGTAACTTGGTAGGTCCTCTGGTAGACAACCTTTAACTTGTTCATTTCATGACCGTCACTTTAAAGACCCTAAACTCTTCTTATAAGACGACCATTTGATAAATTTGGATCCCTTCATTTTATCAGTGTGGTTTGCTGGCGCCACCCCATGTCGTACAGAATGGCAGCGGACGCGGCCGTTACTAAATGATGCAGGTATAGACTAGACTAGATATAACTCAATAATTCAGGGCTCCCCACACCAGGCTCTGGGCTCCATCCACGCATAATCAACCCTCCAAGCACTGCATGTCGCTAGAATACAACACTTGTCGTCATGATGCACCAATGCAGCCCAGGTAAGTAACTTACCTGTGCAGCATTGGTGCATCATGCCGACCCTTTGGGAGCGCATCAACTCGATGGGGTTGGTGCGATGCTTCAATAGATGTAGCACTGGTGAGTTTCTCGTCAGGGCTGCATTCATGCATAAAGACGACCAAGGGTATAATGCATTGAAGAACTATACGGCCCTTAAAGGGTTAACCTTTTAAGACAGCATATTGTTTTAATATGCTACACCCTTTGTCGTCATGATGCAGGAATGCAGTGCTGGGGATTTTCCTTAGCAGTGTTGCTTGCACGCATCATGTCGACCCTTTTGGGAGTGTATCAACCCCATAGTGCATTTATATAGCATTGGCGAGTAACTCGCCAGGACTGTATTCATGCATCATAATGGCAAAGGGTGTAGCACAGTCAAACAAGGGTTAACCCCACTATACCCCCCCCCCCGACACACACCGGGACTCCTTCGGGACTTCTGTCTGATGTTTGTAAATGTGTGTTTCAAATATGTATGAACAACGTAAGTTTTTGTCACCTTGCAAACAAACAGTTACTCTCATGGCCTATACCTATAAAAGATATATATATTGGACAGTAGTTATAGGGACTTGTCATTTATAAGTTGCAGGGGGCGGGGGTATAACAAATATCAGATCTCGACCCCTCTTGAGGGGGAACCTAACAAATTATGACCCCTCTTATCCAGTGGGCACAAAATCAGTCCAACATTGAATCAACATTGACAACCATTTATCAATGTTATTCAATGTCCTGTGTCCACTAGGTAAGGGGGAGGGTATAAATAATTATGCCCCCTGATAGCAAAGAAAAGCCCGTGCATTACTATAATTCAAAGGGACATTTCACAATCCCCTACTTTATTAATTAATGACTACACCCTCAGAAAAGTGAGAGTCATTGTCGCTAAAACTACCCTCACCTGAAAGTCAGGCAGTTTTAGCGACAATGACTCTCACTTTTTTGTGTGTGTACTCCCTTACCCTGGTGAGTCAGGCATACAGCACTGCAGCACTGAACTCCTATACTGAATGGTTGCCAGCTACAATGGTCTCGTATAGCTAAATCATAATACTCATCACTTATCAATTATCGCAATGAGTTACATGCATTGACGCACAAATAAGGCCATCTCATTTTGATATCTTGGATTTCGAGGTTTTACTGCAAATATTCTGGTGCGGAGGGAGGAAATGAATGCTGTCCTAAAGGGGGAGCTGGTTCACAAAATTTCCAAAAGGACAAAGGGGGGCGGGGAGAAACGCATTGAAAATCCCTCTTTCGGCCTATCGAATGGTGTAAATCAAGCAATATCCCCAATTTGAAAGACCAGATGCTTTTACTTCTTTTTTTCCCGTGGAATTCTTAGAAAAATCCCAGCGGGCAAGAGTAAAAAAGAGAAATAAAAAACTCAACGATAGATCCGTTGTGGGGCCTTTATCCCACAAAATGTCCTTTATCCCACAAAAGACTATAGTTTTGTTAGATAAAGGCTGACCACGGGCCTTTATCCCACAAAATGGGTGTTAAAGCACAAAAGCCTTTATCCCACATAAAAAATGCCTTTATCCCACAAAAGCCTTTATATCACAAAACATATGTAATAATCATCTCAACTGGCCTCTATATCACAAAACCTATGTAATGATGATATCAACCTGCCTTTATCTCACAAACCTATGTAATGTTCATATCAACTGGCCTTTATATCACAAAACCTATATAAACCGAATTTCCCTCAAAAAACAACTACTCTCCTAACATACCAACTTGCCTTTATATCACAAAACCCATATGTATTGGTCTCAAATACTGAATTTCCCTGGAATATCAACTATTCACCTCATATATCAACTTGCCTTTATATCACAAAAGCTGTATATACTACCCTTACATGTCAAATTGCCCTAATAACTCCTCTGGCCTCTATATAACAAAACCTACATAACCAGCCTTTATCTCACAAAAGCTATATAATAATCATTTCAACTGGCCTTTATATCACAAAACCTATATATAATGGTTGGATATACTGAATTAACCTATATATACTACTCCAATATATCAAATTGCTCTTGAATTTTCTTCTAGGCATTTATCACAAAGCCTCTGTGATAATCATACCAACTTGCCTTTATATCACAAAACCTATGTAATAATCATGTCAACTTGCCTTTATGTCACAAAACCTATATACTGGCCTCATATACTGAACTACCCCCAAATATAAGCTATTTTTAATACATTTCAACTAGCCTTTATATCACAAAACCCATATATACTACTCCAATGTATCAAATTGCTCTTGAATTTCTTCTGGGCTCTATATCACAAAGCCTCTGTAATAATCATACCAACTGGCCTTTATATCACAAAACCTATGTAATAATCATATCAACTTGTCTTTATGTCACAAAACCTATATACTGGTCTCATATACTGAACTATCCTCAAATGTAAGCTATTTCTCTTACATTTCAACTAGACTTTATATCACAAAACCTATATATACTACTCCAATGTATCAAATTGCTCTTGAATTTCTTCTGGGCTCTATATCACAAAGCCTCTGTAATAATCATACCAACTGGCCTTTATATCACAAAACCTATGTACTAATCATATCAACTTGCCTTTATATCACAAAACCTATACACTGGTCTCATATACTGAACTACCCCCAAATATAAGCTTTTTTTCTCATATATCAACTTGCCTTTATATCACAAAAGCTATATATACTACTCTAACATGTCAAATTGCCCTAATATCCCCTCTTGCCTCTATATAACAAAACCTACATAACCAGCCTTTATCTCACAAAAGCTATATAATAATCATTTCAACTGGCCTTTATATCACAAAACCTATATTAAATAGCTTATATTTGGGGGTAGTTCAGTATATGAGACCAGTATATAGGTTTTGTGACATAAAGACAAGTTGATATGATTAGTACATAGGTTTTGTGATATAAAGGCCAGTTGGTATGATTATTACAGAGGCTTTGTGATATAGTGCCCAGAAGAAATTCAAGAGCAATTTGATACATTGGAGTAGTATATATAGGTTTTGTGATCTAACGGCTAGTTGAAATGTAATAAAAATAGCTTATATTTGGGGGTAGTTCAGTATATGAGGCCAGTACATAGGTTTTGTGACATAAAGGCAAGTTGACATGATAATAACATAGGTTTTGTGATATAAAGGCTGGTTGAAATGATTATTATATAGCTTTTGTGAGATAAAGGCTGGTTATATAGTTTTTGTTATAAAGAGGCAAGAGGGGATATTAGGGCAATTTGACATGTTAGAGTAGTATATATAGCTTTTGTGATATAAAGGCAAGTTGATATATGAGAAAAAAAGCTTATATTTGGGGGTAGTTTAGTATATGAGACCAGTGTATAGGTTTTGTGATATAAAGGCAAGAGTTGGTATGATTATTACAGAGGCTTTGTGATGTAGAGCCCAGAAGAAATTCAAGAGCAATTTGATACATTGGAGTAGTGTATATATATAGGTTTTGTGATATAAAGGCTAGTTGAAAAGTAAGAAAAATAGCTTATATTTGGGGGTAGTTCAGTTTATGAGACCAGTATATAGGTTTTGTGACATAAAGGCAAGTTGACATGATTATTACATAGCTTTTGTGATATAGAGGCCAGTTGGTATGATTATCACAGAGGCCTTGTGATATAGTGCCCAGAAGAAAATTCAAGAGCAATTTGATACATTGGAGTAGTATATATATATAGGTTAATTCAGTATATCCAACCATTATATATATAGGTTTTGTGATATAAAGGCCAGTTGAAATGATTATTGTATAGCTTTTGTGAGATAAAGGCTGGTTATGTAGGTTTTGTTATATAGAGGCCAGAGGAGTTATTAGGGCAATTTGACATGTTAGAGTTGTATATATAGCGTTTGTGATATAAAGGCAAGTTGATATATGAGGTGAATAGTTGATATTCCAGGGAAATTTAGTATTTGAGACCAATATATATGGGTTTTGTGATATAAAGACAAGTTGGTATGTTAGGAGAGTAGTTGTTAAATGAGGGAAATTCGGTATATATAGGTTTTGTGAGATAAAGGCCAGTTGATGTGAACATTAAATAGGTTTTGTGAGATAAAGGCCGGTTGATATCATCATTACATAGGTTTTGTGATATAGAGGCCAGTTGAGATGATTATTACATAGGTTTTGTGATATAAAGGCTTTTGTGGGATAAAGGCATTTTTTATGTGGGATAAAGGCTTTTGTGCTTTAACACCCATTTTGTGGGATAAAGGCCCGTGGTCAGCCTTTATCTAACAAAACTATAGTCTTTTGTGGGATAAAGGACATTTTGTGGGATAAAGGCCCCACATCCGTAATCCAAGTTCTCAGAATAAAACGGTCTAAAGATAAGGCCTTGATGAAACACATTGCCCATAACTGTCATCCTAAGGACCCGCGTGGTGCTTTAATGTGTCATGCCCTTTGTCGTGATGAATTATGATCAGGTCACTCCAAATAATATCCTTGTTTCCCATCACTAAGCCATGACAAATATGGCGAGGGCGCTTTTTTTTCTTCTTTTTTTTTTGCTGAAGACCAAATAGGTAGGGTGATCTAGGCTCTCAGCAAACTTGACGTTCACATTAAGAAATGTAATAATCTACAAACGTTTTAGATAGGTATATTTCCTCTAGTCCATTGTATTCGGGCCACTGTTAGCTTCGATTTGATACCAAATAGATCAACTTTTACCTTAACATTTGCAAAAAGAAAAAACAAGTCCAAGACACGATTTTGGTGATGCGCGCGGTGATGAGAAACAAGGATATTATTTGTAGTGGCCTTATTGTTGCATGATTGCAGTAGCTCATCAGGACTGCGTTCATGCATGGTGCCGACTCTTTAGGAGTGCACCCACTCATGGCGCCACCTGGGTGAACAGAGCAGCACTAGTACCACATGTGGACACACCACTCTGATGCAGCCTGGTTATTAGTGAAGTATAGTCTCTGAGGGCGCAATCACCTAGATTTCCATGTAACCAAACTTGTCGTTGTAAGCGAAAATTCGAGAGAGAGACAGAGACAGACAGAGACATACAGATACAAAGGCAGACAGAGACAGACAGAGAAACAGAGAAAGTTGGGGGAAACAGCCAAACAACACTTGAAAAACGTTTTTATGTGTAGTAACTAGTTTTCAGAGGTGGGCTCCGACGATCTAGCGAGATATGTCCGGCATGCTTATACATACGGAATAAAAAACAGGAAAAGGAATATATTCCTTAAAATTCAATATTTAGCAGATATAAATCATAACTGGACCACAAATCGTGAGTAAACTATTCGTTTCGGTCTTCACAGAGCTTTATCAGGGAATCTCTGAATTTTAGGGAGTATATCCTCTTTCCTTAATGTTTATGTTTCTATGTAAATGTTGTTTTAACTTTAAAACGAAGATACAAAAACAAGGTTCATCCCAAACACCTTAAAACATATCTTTTACGCGGATATTTGAATGTATCTAGGCACATGATGAACGTTTCATCAAATTTTCACATTATCACTCAAATTTAATTTATTTTCCGAAGATGCAAACCTTTAAAACGTGTATATGATACATAAAATAACGTTTTCTATTACAAATCTCTTTCGCTAAAGCGATAGACAAAGAGTACGAGATGAGAGGCCTCTCATAACCTCATGATCATTAACCAAGGAAATATATATGTTAAGCCTATATTTGTACTAAAACAATTATGTTTCAATGCTGTAATACAAAACGCTAAAAACGATAATACAGGAAATGTATCCATAGTCAACAGTAATTGTGGTCAATGAGTATGCATTTCTAATTGATCAACTCTACATTTACATGTACTTAGATATATGTACACTGTAAAAAGTTACTGTATTCAAACAGCACACCATGCTGTACATTTACAGCAGTTCTTGTTGTAGTCATTAACCTATGGCAATAGCACTATTTGCTGTAAAATAAAAGGAGGTATTTTTGGTTTTGAAACCAAAAATACCTCCTTTTACACTGTAAATCTACAGTATAACTCGCTGTGCAGCTACAGTTACTTCTGACAGTGCACATGTTGTAATCCTCCTACACTGTAAAAATATTCCGTTGAATATACGGAGAATCAATGCAAAACTTTAAAGTGGATCATCGTAAATGTGATTATGGTGAGGCAATGTTAAGTCAACTAATTTTACTGTGAATATCTGTAATCCAGTACGGTGAAACACAGTTTATTCATTTACGGTGGTGCCAGTGAATCTCCGTTGTTTTGACGGAGTTTTTTTTACAGTGTATTCAATAGACAAATTATTATGGCCATATCTACCTTTAAGTCGCTATGTACAAAACGTAGAAAAACGGATTCACAATAAAACAAGAGGAACAGTTTTAAAAGAAATAGCGCCTTAAACTGTCAGGCTTGTAGTAGCGACTTAAACCTTCAGCCTCACTTTAGCGACTTAAACCTTCAGCCCCACTTTAGCGACTTAAACCTTCAGCCCCACTTCAGCGATTTAAACCTTGGGCCTGCCTGTCCCATACTGTTTTACCTTGTATTCTATAGTATTTGATATGAAATAGTGACTTAAACTTGAACGACCTATAGCAGGAGTATATATATCGGGGCCAACACCCCAGATTACCCCAAATTAATTTCTCACTTTTTACCTTCTATGGGATAGGATAGAATATAGCATAGCTACTTAAACTGGAGCGACCTATAGCAGGAGTATATATACCGGCCCAACATCCCCAGAGTACCTCAAATTCATTTCCTATCATTTTTTACCTTCTATGGGACAGGATAGAATATAGCATAGCGACTTAAACTGGAGCGACCTAAAGCAGGAGTATATATAAGGAGGAGTTGTAATTTTTATCAAGTTAAATTATTTATTACAAGGGGAAGTTTCCCGGGAAAGAGGGTTTCTTTGAAGGGGCCTATCTAAAAAAAATTGGGGCTTGGCTTTTTTTGGGGAAATAGAAGGTAGGTGGCGCAGCCTTATTCATAAAAAATGTCTGTAGGTTTAGGTCGCTATGTTGCATTCATTTGACTTCTTTTAGACTGCATGGGAAGTTTTCCTATTTATTTGTAGGCTATAGAAGGATTAAGTCGCTATGGAAATGTATGTTATTCATTTCTTGTAGGCTAGAAGGATTAAGTCGCTATGGGAAGTGTATCCCACTCAATTTTGTAGGATAGAAGGATTAAGTCGCTATGGGAAGTGTGTAACATTCAATTTTGGAGCCTAGAAGGATTAAGTCGCTATATGGCCATCATTTGATTTCTGTTAAAGGCTAGAAGGATTAAGTCGCTATGGGAGTGTATCCCCTTCAATTTTGTAGTTTAGAAGGATTAAGTCGCTATGGAAAGTGTGTTTCATTCAATTTTGGAGCCTAGAAGGATTAAGTCGCTATATGGCCATCATTTGATTTATATTAAAGGCTAGAAGGATTAAGTCGCTGTGTGAGTGTATCCCCTTCAACTTTGTAGTCTAGAAGGATTAAGTCGCTATATGGTCATCATTGGATTTCTATTAAAGGCTAGAAGGATTAAGTCGCAATATGGTATCATTGGATTTATTAAGTGATAGAAAACCATTCATTACCAGTGGGAGGGAAGGAGGACCCTAAGACTGAATGGTTGTCTTTCACTGAATAAGGGTATCCCTCCCAGCATTAGCTAACACACTCACCCTCCTCCCTCCTACTGAATGACTGTCTTTTACTGAATAAGGGTATCCCTCCCAGCATTAGCTAACACACTCACCCTCCTCCCTCCTACTGAATGGTTGTCCTTTACTGGATAAGGATCTTCCCTCCTGTGTGTGTTAGCTGATGCAGGAAGGGAGACCCTTATTCAGTAAAGGACAACCATTCAGTAGGAGGGAGGAGGGTGAGTGTGTTAGCTAATGCTGGGAGGGAGACCCTTATTCAGTAAAAGACAACCATTCAGTAGGAGGGAGGAGGGAAGTGTGTTAGCTAATGCAGGGAGGCACCCCCTACAGATTAAGTCGCTATTGGGCACCCCAAATGGAATAGGTCGCTATTGGGCACCCCAAATGGATTAGGTCGCTATGGCAGCCCCTTCCCTTTTCCTCCTAAACATTCCATTTTTTCCTCCTAACCTGTGCTTTCCCATATTTAGCTGTCTGGCCATAGCGACTTAATCATTCTGGCCCTCTGAATAGCGACTTAATCCAGGAGATTGCCATTATGATAGCCAAATTGCATTTTAAAGATGAGGGATAAATCAAACCTACTCTTGCACAGAGTGCATGGCAACAAGAGGAGACAAAACAAAGAAAAAAATCCGCCATTGTTTTGGCGAGTTTGGAGATCTATTGAAACTGTTATTGCTGATAAATATTATGATGCAGAATAAAACATTGTCCTTGTGGATAAATTCCAATGTCTATAGAGGGATTGTAGTATGGGTGGTTCCCCTGGTACCCACAAGGGGCCAGCACTGTGTCCTCTTTTTTTCACTGCAAGACGCTCTTGGCCATCAGACCGAAAACGCATTGACAAAAGGGCCCTAGCGTAAAGAACGCAATGCGCGGTTGCTAGATATAATGCATTTTTGTAATTGTATTATCTTAACCCAATAAAACCTCTTTTTTTAAAACAGCATGTCTCACGTAATCTCAAGAGGTATATCTTGTATAATCTAGGCATATCTAGCATAGTCTTAAAATGCTACCCCCTAACTCTCTGAGACACTTCTAAGTATATCACTTACCAAAAGAGATAGAAAGAAAGAAAGAAAGAAAGATGGGGGAGGAAAGAAAAAAAGGGTTTGGGGCAGAAACCCAGATACACATAGCAACTACTACCTCGTCTATTGAGAGAGATGGCGTTCATTGCGATGCACCATCTAGAGGGATAGAACACTAAGACTATGGGGGATATGCTTTTTAAGACTACACACGATTTGTTTTTTTGTCAAGGCACCCTTTTCTGTTAGTCCCAGCGTTCAAGTTCTGTAACAACTTTCCACTCATACTCAGTATAGCCTACGGTAATCCATGGTGATGATGTATATTAGGCCACTCAAAAAACAACAACCTCATCAACAAGTAGTAAAAATATGATGATTCATTTTCACGTTTTGGTTTTCGGAGCTCATTGATCCGCAAAAGTTGTTATAAAGCAAGTTATTTCTAGCTGACTGCACTACTGACATCATAAGCTTTAATGATACCAAATTTGCCAATATCTTTCCAATTTTATCATATTTTTCATCAAAAATGTGAAAAAAAAGAAGAGAAGAAATTTCCCCCAAATCATTATTTTCATGATGCGTGCGGTGATGAGTCGCCTTAGGCAATCGGAAGAACCGCACTGCAGGGCTCAAACCAGCGGTCACAGGAGGCACACTAAAATTGGCACCCTTATGGCTGCCTGTCTGAAATGACCCTATTTGTTTTTGCTCCTATTCAACCCCTATTAGAGATAACAGAGCATCCATTAGCTTATTCGAAAGCTATTTAGCCGGCTATCCACTACTTATCATTAGGAATAAATTTAGTTGTAAGTCCTAACATGGCAATTATCCAAATTAAAAAATATATCCAAGTGCCTATACCTTACCGCTATGCTAATTACGACGTTTGTCAATCTGGATGGTTGCAGTCATATATGATATACGGCGAGTAGTATCTTATTTGATAGGTTCATATGGATTCCCCCTCTCTCTATTGTCCCATTGTCCTATACTCGATTAACCCTTAGAGGGCCGCATAGTGCTTTAGAGTGGTATGTCCCATGTCGTTATGTTGCATGAATGTAGCCCTGGTGAGTATAGCCAAGGCTACAGTTTATGCACCATGCCGCCTCTATGGAAACATACCTATAGGGTCAGCATGATGCATGAATGAAGCCCTGACAAGTTACTCACCAGGGCCGCATTCATGCATTATAACGATAAAAAGCTTAATGTACTAAAGCACTTTGGGGTTGCTGTCTCAGCTTAGTATGTGACATCTCGATCCCCCATGCAAGAGTTAGCATTACATCCTGAGTAATTGTGGGTAGAATGTCATAGGGAAAATAAATTCACAGATCAAATTTTCTTCCACATTGACATACCAAAACTGAATTTCAAGTTGTGCCTCAACCTTTACCCGTTAACATTGAATCAATGTAAATTATCATTTATTATTTTGATCCAGTGCTGATATTAGCCATTGAATTGCATTGTATTGTATTGCAACTAATACACCTCACAAACCTTTTTTTCAAAAGGATTGCCATAGGTTCCATTATCATTTTAGCTGATACATATTACCCAGTATTTGCCAGACATTTGTCGATTAATAGCTGATTTGACATGGATAAGAGTAGCATATTAACCCCACTGATTCAGGGACTCCCCCAAGTGAGTCTAGGGGGAACTAACCTGAGTCATGCAATATCACAACATAGGGAGTTTTATTGTCGACCTACAGTAAAAAATATTGCACTGCATGTACTCATCTTATAGACTAAGACACTGCCAATATAATAAGACTAAAGGAATATGATAAGACTAAAACATCTCCAAACATTAAGCTGACACACCATCTTTAAGGACAATTACTTTACACTGATTAATTATTCAAATCCCTACTTGACCATCAATTACCACCAATCTTGAATAAACACAAAGGTCGATCATGGCATGGAAATCGGACCAGTATTCAGGTTTTTACAGCCTAAAACAAAAAAAAATAAACATATTGTATGGTGTTCCTCAAATTTGCCCATATTCGAAATGATTTTTAGGATAAGAGCATACGAGAGAACTCTATTTATCATCGTTACCAGGGTAAATATTTATCATGATATACCTTGATTTGAAATACAAAAAGTGTACTCAGATAATTTGACTGAGCCGGGCCTGCGTAATGCAAATTCTGCAGATCTGAATGTCAATGGTGGTCCATAAGGTGGGGTTCCACTGACCGATTTTATTAACAAATTGGTGCTATTCTCACGAATCTGACTCAGTTATATAGCATAACAATTACATACCTTAAGCAGACAGGGTACTATATACCCTGCCAAAGGTTTATGTTTATAAACAAGTGGAAAATAGAATTGCCAAGGATATACAACACGATTTAGGTCTCGATTTAAGCCCAAATGTTGCATCTCCGGCCAATCTGGGGTTCCGATCTGATATCAAACAGGTTTGATTTTCATTTATCTGGTGCTCCCCTATGCACAGGGCTCTAATCGGCCAATTTATGCACAATAACAGATAGGGAATATGTTTTTGTTTTGACATGATCAGACTGTAAAGACCTATATAATCGGTTTGTGAGACTTACGCAAAGAATTGGGTAGTGGAGTCCCAGCTATATACATGATAGATAACGTAATTGGGTGGGGTTGCACTGAGTCAACACACACACCCATTGATTGTCAGATGATGACGAATCAAATGTCAGATGATAAATGATTCAAAATAGCCTCAGTAATAAATAAGCTAATATCTCTCCAGAGGGCTATATAGGACATCCATGACCCCTACCCAGTAAACAAATAACGTTATACACCATTTTATAACGTTATATAACGTTATATGTCAACGTTTTTCTAAGGCTCTTTAATATGAAATAACGTTATGTAAAATTTTAAACGTTATTTTGACGTAAAACAACGTTTTTTTGAGTTTCTGAGGGATCATGATCATGCTCATTCTATTCTAAAAACGTTACCATAGTAAAATATCAGTTTAATTAAATAGCTTCTTGCAACACATATTATGAACCGTGGCATAGTCAATTATGGTGAAACAGAAAAAGGACCTTTCACAAGTAAATACATTGATCTTCCATCTAAGTCTAAGTCCATCTAAACCGATTAGGTTCTCATCATCTGCTTAGGCCAAAGTTTGGGGTGCGGCTAATACCCGAGTTTTTTTCCCAGGGGTCAATCAGAAGGCCTGTCCGGCTTATTTGATCTGCCGAAAATCATGGGAAGCCTATAGGCTCAAGTATTAGTGAGGATTAAGAGTATACGCTATATCAAGATCAATTGAATGTTCTCAAATGTAGAAAATGTGCTGTATTTAGAAAATCAACTCATATAATACATACTTGATGAATTCAATGAGAAATATGAATATAGGGCATTAAAAGAAATGTTTGTGCTGTACATATTTTTGCAGATTTTCATTGCCACAAAAAATATGTACAGCGCGAAATAATAAACAGTACAGTACCCCTAGCGACAGCTTGGAAACGGTCTGTCCGGGAGTAAATAATTATTTTTATAGAAATTAAGAATTTAATGACATGTAGAAATTGATGAGTTGGTGATTCATAGTCGATTACATTACTGACATCATAAGCATCGATTTGATATCAAAGGTTTCCACTTTGAAGTGGTTTATAAGATATTTTTATCAGAGAAATCTGGAAGAAAAAGTTCTTCAAATCCCATTTTCTTCTAATGTGTGGTATCGGAAGCAAGCAATTTTCTTGTAGCGAGTAATGAACCAAACAAGATGAGGGAATGTTCATTTATTAATTACAGTGGGGTGGGAGGTGGGGTTGTGTCAAAATGTCAACACCTACTGAGGGCCTAATAAAGCTTGAGTGTTACTATGGTTCGAAGGGGGGTGCGAAAAATGTCAGCACCTTTGCTGGAGGGTGTGAAATATTCCACACACTGTAGAGGGGTGTAAAAATATTTCACCACCTCTCCCCCCTGTAATTAATAAATGAACCCTCCCTCAACCCAACTAGCTGCCTCCTCCTGCTATATAACAATAGAGCTGTCACCTTGACCATCTCAGTGCCTCCCTATACACCCACACTACCAGTATCTCTCACACAACACTACCTCCTCCAGACCTGTGTACCAACACCACTCATACTGCAGCACCATGGTGTGGGGCTCCCAGAACTATGCCTTTACTGGCACCCAGGATGAATTCACCTTCACCAATGTTAAACTGCAGAGGTTCAGCTCAGAAACAGGAGGCACAATAGAGGACAAAGAAAATACCCCAGAAGATGCCGGTGAGAAGGGTGAGGAGAAGGAAGATGATGATGTTCCTACATTCAGAGCCAGTAGACTGGTAATTATAGAGCCCAGTATGATATTGGGGTTTATGATCCATGTCGCTAATTATAGTCTCATCGGGCAGTACATCTACTATGCTATAGGTGAGAAGTACAACCTGACAGCTATAATGGCTGGTGAGGCAGGTAGCAATATGACAGAAGGAGAAGGGGGTGACATGGGGTGTGGAGGAATAGAACAGAACAAGAACTCTACGGCCTACGTCTTACAGCAGAAAACACAGGCAGAGGCAGCAAGGTTTAATCTCTATATTGACATAGTCACTGATGTACCCGGATTTATTGTCATACTCTTCTTTGGTAAGTACTTAATGCTGATGCAATTTTGAAAACCCAATTTATTAGACAACATATTTTCCCTATCTTATGCTCCATCCGATATGGACTACTAATTATATTGTATAATTAAAGAAACAAAAACAAATTTGATTTGCTTGATCAGGGTATGCACATACAAAAATCAACATTACCTTCAGGCACAGTTTTTTGTAAATTATTGGAGATAATCCCTTAAAATTTTTTTTTCTTTGAAACTTACATCTGCATAATGAAAAAAGGGCACAATCTTTTCAAAGGGCTTTCTCTGCTCACGGCACCATGTGTCCCTTGAAGGTTGATATAAGTGTCACGTCTTTTGTGTTGTCTACAGGCCGTTTGATGGACCAGATGGGACGTAAGATCACTCTACTCCTGCCACTGTTCGGTCTGTCTGTCCGTGCTCTGATCTTCATCCTACAGCAACAATTCAGCCTACCTCTAGAGGTAAAGAAGGTTTACTTCCTTATAGAAATTTAAGTCAGATGTATCACATAAGAAATACATTTTTGTCATTGCTGGACATTATGAGTTTTTCAAAAGGCCACATATGTTTATTGCTATGTGAAGAATATTCATGTTATTCTAAAAAGCATCATTTGAGCATGATAAAACAATATTTATATAAGTTAGAAACAAGTATGCACGATTTTAGTTTATGAAATACGGCAGCGCCATATGTTTAAACAAGGAACCGCTATCATGGTCTGTTTGGACATATTTTTCTTATTTTGAAGGTAAAAATAAACACAAAGGTTGACCGGTCATTTCACTTGCCATAGGTCTAGTAGAATACAGCCAATAATCAAATCGTGACCAACAGATTACTTGTGCACCAATTATCTTGTATTTTCCTAGATTTAACTAAATGTCAACCATGTTGCAGGTGCTGTTGCTATCAGGAGTTGCGGAGTCTGGTACGGGAGGTTTCAGTACTTACTTAACAGCAGGGTATGCTGTTCTCATCGACACAGTCAGTAAGAGGGAACGGGCTCGGCGTTTAGCCATCCTGGATGTAAGCCTGGTTTTTGCCATGGCACTGATGAGTTTCCTGATGGGGATGATGATACAACACCTCGGGTTCTTCTGGCCATTTGTTGTAGTCGGTGCTGGACACTTGTTGAATACAATCTATGTGATATTCTTCGTGCCGGAGACGGGAAAGAGAACAGCAAATTGTGCTGCAATATCACCTAGATACATATTGGACTCATTTAAGGTAAGGATATTATTGTGTATATTAAGGTATAATTATCTTTTGTATAAGGGAGGGCTCATTTTTCACAAAAGGGGGTGATGGATTTGGTGGGGTACAGAATTCGACCCCTAAACCATTAACTCTTTCCAGCCGGCTAGTACATTAATGTACTACCTCGTAAAATAAGGCTAGTGCATTAATGCATTCATTAATATGGTACCATAATAACAGGTTGAAATATATATATTAATCTCATTTTAAAGAATATTTTGTCATATTGAGGAGTGGTAAGTTCATGGTTTCATTCAATAAAATAGATATCATTTGTTTGTAAACATTTGTTCTCGTCACCATTTGGTGTATTACAATATTCCTTTCTCTCATTCAACTACCATTGGTTCATAATGTACTGATATTCGTCTCTTGCATGCAATCAAAATAAAAGGTCTATATAAGCCTGAGCATTTCGTAAGTATGTGGCATCGCGACATGATTTTCCTCATGTCAATCATGTCTAAACTGTATTATGCACATCATAGATGATAACATTGTTATACTGAATATAAATGGATATATAGTCAAGGATAAGCCTATTTCTGTTTATTTAGAAAAAACTTTTTGATTATGAATATTTTCAGGGATCTGCTTACAGGTGGGGTAGGCTTAGAGGTGGGGATAGTAATTTGGTTGTTATTGCAATTACACCAGCTATTTGAGCTTTTAGCACCATCTGGTAAACATTTGGCAGCCTTTTAAACTAGAACTAACAGAAGATGAATGGCTTCAGACATAGAAATTTAATTTTTTATTTCAGGTGGTGTTTAGGAAGAGGGAGGGAGGCAACAGGAAGCTGTTGTTCATCATGTTGGCTGCCTGGATTGTTTTGGGTTTTGGTCTGGCGGCTTACTCACTCGACGCACTCTACAAACTCAACTCACCTTTTTGTTGGTCACCACAAAAATTAGGTTGATATATATTTTTGTCATTTTTCTATCTTTATTATGTGTATTTTCAAACAAAGGATCTCTCTAAAATTATAGTTAATTACATGTTTTTTGATCATCGTTAAATATTTTAATGACATAACAGTGGAGAATAGATGAATTCTGCCCTATAAAAGACATAACGTTTAAAGATTATAATAAACCTTGGTTAAGTAAAGACATTTTGGAGCTTATCTATGAGCGTAACCAGGTTATGTATGAATATTGCCTTAACAGAACTCACAACAGGCCCCTACTAGTACGGGCACAAGAGTTACGCAACATCATAAATAAACACTGTGACTACGCAAAAAATCAATATTTTTATGATAAACTTGAAGAATATTCGGAAAATCCTACCAAATTCTGGCGCCAAATTAATATCCTATTAGGTAACATAGATCAAGCCAATCCCAATATCGTTCTAGATCATCATGAAACTGGTAATGAGGTGAGAGGTGATATGGTTCCGGATTATATAAACAACTATTTCTCGGATGTGGGTAGTAAATTGTTTGATAGTCTTGGTCCAGTGCCTGAAGTGGCCGGCTACAGGCCGACCAGTACTATACGCAATAACTCCGATCCGCTAGAGCCAACAGCTGAGGTGTCCTATGATGAGGTACTATCTAACATCAGAGAAATACAAACCCACAAATCTAGTGGGGTTGATAATATCTCTGCCAAAGTGCTAAAGGATGCCCTCCTGCTCATGGCTCCCCAGCTTACCGACCTAATTAACAATTGTTTGGGAAAGGTTGCTTTCCCAGACTCATGGGCGAGCGCAAAGGTGGTACCCCTTCCAAAGTCAGGCAATTTGAGAAACATTGGTAATTGGCGCCCCATATCGTTGTTACCTATTCCTAGTAAAATTATGGAGCGTGTGGTCTACACCAGAGTATATAATTGGTTAGAAGATAATAATAAGATATCGCCAAAACAGTTCGGCTTCCGGGCGTCCAGGGGGACGGGGGATGCAGTCTTCTCTCTTGTCAATGACTTATATAGGGCAAGAGACAGGGGGGAGACTGTGGCTGCCTGCTTCCTGGACGTCAGGAAGGCGTTCGACTCGATCCACCATGGCGAGTTACTCGCCAGACTGGAAAAGTTAGGTATACCAAAACTCTATACTAATTGGTTGCATGCATACCTGGGAAACCGGAGTCAAAGTGTAATCTGCAATAACACTCGTTCTGCTAAGCGGAAAATTTCCTTCGGGGTCCCCCAGGGGTCCATATTGGGTCCCCTTCTATTCATCTGTTTCATTAATAATATGCCAAATGTATTAAAACATTGCTCTGTAGCCATGTATGCAGATGATGTTGTGTTTTATGCAAATCATAAATCGTCAGTTATAGCCGAAAATCTGTTGCAATATGACGCAAAAAGAGTGTATAATTGGTTCAGTAAAAGTGGCTTATGTATAAATACTAATAAGATGGAAGTAGTAATGTTCAATAGCAGCAGTGACCTACCCCCAGTTGTAAAAATGGGGGGTCACACCCTTGCAGTGAAGAATGAATATGAGTACCTCGGTATTATCATTGACAATAGTCTAAATTTCATCAAAAGTGTAAACAAAACAGTAAGCACATCCTGTCACCGCATTTACCTCCTAAGCAAAATCAGAAAGATGATGCCTAGGAAAACTGCCATCCTAATTTATAAACAAACTGTTCTCCCTGTTATTGAATACTGTGGTCTACTCTACAATGGCCTCACAACCACTATTCGCAAAAAGCTCCAGTATGTCCAAAATCGGGGCCTCCGGGTCTGCTTACTAACTAATATGAAACATCCGGTTGCGGATCTTCATACAGTGTGTAAAATTGACTATGTCAATGTAAGATTTGATCTTCAATTACTTATGCTTGTACATAAATATATCTACAACGACTCGTTAGATGCCATAGGCCTCGGTTTATTAATAAAACAGAATAATCGGGTTAACGTAGTCACCAGATCAGCTAATACACTAGAGCTGGTATACCCTGTAGATAATAAGCTAAGCTATAGAAAGAGTCCACTTTACAGGGCTGTTGACCTGTGGAATAGCCTACCACCTACCTGTCGACTAATTGAGTCAAAATGTGCTTTTAAACTGGAGGCTTTGAAGTATGTGAGGCTCCACAGAAATCCCACTGCCTAGACTACTATTACTATGTATATACTGTACTGCCTATATTGCCTGTACCTCTCTGCTTGCCTGACTTATTTACAGCACCCTACTGTGATACAACTACATACACATAAAATGTATGTCTTTCTGTTTATATCTACCTGTCTGCAGTCAGTCAACACACATATACATATTATCATATTGAAATACCGAAATTCCATGGCGCTACTGCTGTTGTATAAGCTCATCTGAAATAGCCTCTCAGGCTGCCTTGTGTTACGACGTTTTTTCCCTCCTGCATACGAATTTCACCGCATTTCAGACTGTGGATACAGTCGCCGGTTATGGGTTAAGTTAGTTAGTTAATTCATTTCGTCTATTCATGCTACCACATGTAGCACTGACAAGGTGATTTCTATTATAATCATCATTTATTCATTATGTTGTCCCACATCTGCTGGTGACAGACATTTATCAACTATCAATGAGTGGGCATGAGACCCTAATATTGTGAGAAAGTATATGTATTCTATACAATCCGCTCGCTACTTTTTTGATTGTTGATGTATTTTGAAATATCATTTATGAAATAAATACACATTGCAAAATCAAAAAAAAAATAGGACCTTGAAGGACAATACCTAGTTTCTCAATTCCACTATGAAGAATCGCCCAAACAATTCTTAAATATAAAGACTCATATTTCTCACATGAAATAATACCCATTCTTAGTTATTTGGAGTAAATTATCTGAATTTGCCATGTTAGTGTTGATAGATGGTGTTTTCGTAATAATCTTGTATTTACAGGAACCTTCATGGCCGTGTCATCACTGGTGCCTGCGTTCCTACAAATGATCTTCGCTCACTTCTTCCTGAAGAAACTAAATGACATCTCTGTTATCCTTGTCTCATTGGTTGCCATAGCCGCCAGTGCCACCATTACCGGGTTTGCCACCACTGATCTCATGTTGTGGATAGGTGAGGAGGGAGTAGTCTTTTCTTAATGTCTTTTATCTAATGGTTACTAGAGTTCAATCAAAGGTCTCTCGATAAGCATTAGTGCCTACAATAATTATAAAATATTGTGAAGTTTGAAATTCAACCTTACATGTATGATACCTTGCCTGAATAAAAGCTATTCTCTAATTTACTAGTTACTTCATTAAAAGAAATCATATTATATCCCAAACTCTGTGATTTCATAAAACATTATACCATATTTGACATAATTTGCACAGAATATGCTTAACAAATGATGTAAACACATTTCTAATTATTAAGAGTCCATTTAGGCTCAAACATTGGGTTATTTATAGCCTAAAATTCCAAAAGGGGAACTCATTACGGGATGTACACTATTTACGTTGTATATTGTATCATTGTCTCTCTTCCCAGTACCCTTATAATGTGTGTCTCTCTCTACTAACTTCCCCTCATCATGTTTATAGCCCCACTGGTGGGTGCCCCTGGAGGTTTAAACCAGTCGCTGATGAGGTCGGCTGTCTCCAAACTGCTGCCACCCACTGAGCAAGGTGAGCTCTCCATATGTACTCTGCCCCCCTTTTTTTCAGCCTTTTTGTCAGCTTTTTTTATTTGTACCTCTGATTTTGTTTCCGTTTTTACACCTCTGTGTGACATGGAGCACTTCACACTTGTGCAAGTGTAGGGCAAAGCCAAGTGTGAAGGAATAGGGGTGTGTAGAAGCCACTGTGGTAGGCCAGTAGTCTGTTTAAGACAGCCAGGGGGCGCTTATTAGAATGGATATTTGCAGTCTATACAAAAATATTTTCACCATGCAGGACATTCGGTCCTGCAGATATTTCACTCTGCAGGCCCGGCTTATTTTTTGCCAGCCCGGATATCAGAGTACAATATCATTACTTAAATATCAAATGAAAGGCAACTTTTCACACTATTTATGATGATGAATAGTGTTACCCTGTATGTTACAAACATGTAAATCAATCGAATATGTAAATCAGTGAAGAAAATTACAGAAAATATTCACGCTTTCTATTTCATGCTGTAGAAACCTTAATACTGGTCAGATTTACAAGCCGTAAAAACTGGCTTATAGGCAAAGACCTGCAGATGACAGTCAGTCATTCGGGCCGGCAGTAGCCATGTTTCTGTCGGTCCGGCAGGTTTTTTGCCGGTTATAGCCGGTGTCCGGCAGGATTTCGTATAGACTGATTATTTGAGGCCGAATTTTCAAATTTAAGCACCCCTGGCGATTGTTATGTATTCAAAGGCCCAGATACTGCATTAGATCAAACGTTTGGCATTAGCAAAAGGTAAATGCCTCTGCTTGCATGTGAATCAGAACCAGCGTTGATTGAATGCCAAAGTTGCCTTTATAGGGTGCGGCTTATATCAGAGTTTTTGAAAGTATACTACATTACTGTCATAATTAGAACCCCTGTGCAGCTTATAGGATTATCTCAGCCTTGGGATGTGGCTTAGACACAGGACTTAAAGCTGGGCCGTCAGGGAATAAGTTCAGCATTTTCCATACATAGACTAAAATAACAGTCCCACCAGAGGGCAGCAGTGTTTGGACAGGGGACCATGAGCATTGTCCAGCTACAACATATTCACCCTATCTTGTACTTGTAAGAGCTGAGCTCCCAGCCCTTAAGAGCCCTCTTGTGAATCAAAACTGAACTATATCCAAAAGTGCTTTTGGCCTCACTTCAACCATGACGGTCAAGCTTTAGCATTGTAGTGGTAAACAATGCATTTGAACATAGCCGGGGGGACGGAAATAAACTTCCTGCGGACCCCCTTGTCATGGAGGACAAATATGGTGAATTTGTGTGAAAAAAATCCATCAAAGCCCCTTGTTGATAGAAAATGGCTCTGTGGATCTCCATACAACCACTTTGATAACTGCAAACTGAGCAAAATCGACGCCAGCTGCATATTTCTCCAACAAGTTTTTTGGAACAGCTAAGGCAATGTCTCACCAAATCGATTGAAAGTCTATGGGTGTGTGCAATCTATGACGCAACAAGGGACGAACCTGCGGAGTCACTGGACGCCGCCCATTCTGGTATCATTAAGCCCTAAAACATCCATTAACTTTTTTTCAGTCATTTCTATGTAAATCTGTCCTAAATAAACCATTTTCTTTCATGCGGGTCATAGATTGCACCCGGTCATAGATTGCACCCAGTCATAGACTTTCAACTTGTATCGATTTGGTGAGACACAGCCTTAAAGACATAATAAAACCATTGAGAGCTAACTACATAACTGCAGACTAATGCCATTAGTAATGTACTTGCATAGATCCATAGTTGCCATGTGTGCCAACGTAAATACGCCTTTCCAATACAATAAGTTTATATTTATAGCAGGTATACAATTAATGCATGGCCTCTTTGTTTTCCAGGTTCTGTGTTTGCCTTTCTGATGTCAATGCAGAAGATAACTGGTGTGGTGGCATCTATGTTGTACAGCAATGTGTACGCGGCCACCCTGTACATGTTTAAGGGCACTATCTACATGATGATGGCAGGGTTCACCATGGGCACCTTCTGCCTACTGGTGTAAGTATACTTAGAGTTACTTAGAGTTACTTATTCAGTGAGAGGTTGAGGTGGGTATGCTATGGTGTGCGGAAGCATGTTATTGGGTCAAAAAGTATGACTGGGGTCAGGAATTATTGAGGTAAAAAGGTATGCCTGGTATCAGAAGTGCATAGGCGTAGGAAGCAAATCTTAATTGGGACGACCGAGGGAGGCCCACCCCAACCAGCCTTAAACATTTGATTTTAAGTATATATATACGCTTGTATTAGAAGTGTATGAAAAAGTAGTTCTGAGCCTCCTTTAGTTCTGATGGGGGGGGGGGGCCCAAGCAACTTTGCCCCCACTCTTTCCTATGTGGGAGAGTTACAATTTAGGTTATGTGTGTATTATATTATAGGGTCTTGGCAAATTTTGGGGGGCCCAAACATATTCAGGCCCCCCTCCTCTGTGATTGGGGGGACCCGCCCCCCCCCTGCCCCCCCCCCCTTTGCCTGCGCCACTGTAAGTGTGCCTGGGAGGGAGGCAGTATGCCTGGGGGTCAGAATATGTGTCTGGAGGTGCGAAACTGTGCCTGGAGGTCAAACCCTGTGCCCAGAGGTCAGAGTCTTTGCCCAGATGTCTTGGAGTCAGAAAATATGCCTCATGGGTTCTGATGATAAAAACTCCAACTATATGTACAATTCCTTTTGAAGTTCAAAACTATGTATATGTGGGGTGAGAAAGTAAGCTCTCGCTATGATATAGATTAATGACCAGTGATTAATGAACTTAAAGAACAAGGAAAATTAGAGCTCTTATATTTCTGTAATTGCAGAGCATTCAAGATTATAGCTGCAAAACAAGCGAAAGTCAATGCTGTGGCCACGGATATTGACGACATCCCAGAGGATAAACAAGACAAAGCAAGCATTTAGTACATTGAATCATACCCAGGACTGTACAGTGTACATATATATAACATAGGACCTAGATGGATTTTAGTAGATAGTGTAATGATTATCAAAGGTGCACTTCAAGTGACCTATTGTAATTATCCTGTTATCATTGTATCAATGAGTCGTAAATATCCATTAGCCTATCTTAGTTAGCGGTCATTATTTAGCAAGCCATGCACAATTGGGGCAGATGGAAATTTATCCACCTCCAGAAGCAGGCATGTTACTTATATAGGTCAGAGGGAGGTGTGGAAAATCTCAAAACAAATTTGACTCATAATCTCATATATGTATCTATGTATATACCCAGTAGTATGAATATGAATTGCATTAAATATTTTATAATGGGAAATTCACAAATGACATTGTCAAAGTGAACGTAAGGTTGTAATACACATATTTTTGTATAACACGAATAATATACTCAGGGAAGTCATTATTCTATAATTACAAAATGTTGTCACAAATATCAAGTGAATAAAGTGTAGATAAATACAGCTTAAACTGGTTTCTATTCTTTCACTAATTCACTGTTAGAAGTTAGTGTAGGTGCAGAATACTATAATTATACTGTAGTTGTACAGTATATGCTACAGTATACGGAAGATTTTACATGCGAAAATCTACATTTACCGTACCTGACTGTGGTTCTTTTTACCTAAACAATCCGCTGTTTGTTTATTTCTTTGTATATCTACATCAGTGTAGCCCTGTGTGATGTCAGCAGAATTTGATAGACCACTCCAAAAAACAAACTGTTTCTCATCACCAAGCCATGAGAAATATCAGGAGGGCGCTTTTTTTCTCTTCTCTTTTTTTACTGGGACCAAATAGGTGGGAAGATGTAGTCTCAAAATCTCCTTAAATTACCTTAAATTACTCAAACAAAGAAAAACAAATCTTGGTGAGCTGGACTCACATATTAATGATTAACAATTCATGAATTTGCAAAAATTATCAATCTATTGTAGGGTAGGTTCACCGGAAGTTCATGTACACTTTTTTCATCACTTATTTTCGGGGGTTAATAATGTTGATACTGCTAACTTTAATGATTAGCATATACACCAATAACCCAGATATTAGGTAGGAGAAACATACCTGCTATGTATGATGTCTCTTTCCATCAAGCTGCATCTTTATATTTAACCCCTAACTGGAACCTTTCATATTGGTAATTCTCACCCAAAGTCGGCCAGATTGCACCTCAAGTCGTCCACCTCATAGGTTGAGTTGTCTCGGCTCTTATGCATTCAATATGTAAAGTAGATGTTATGTGTTTATCACAGAAAATAGGTTTGGATATTGTTCATGTACCTATGCAAAGGAGATAACCGATTTGTCCATTGAAAATGTGAAAATACATGGTTCAAAATAGGACACATAAAGGGCCCTGTAGGCCCCTTATCACTCTGAAGATGAATGGGACTGTGGCACCATCTAGTGCTATTTTAGTTAATGAAGAATACATATCAAGTAGTGGCCGACTTGGGGTATAAGGTGGCCGACTTGGGGTAAAATTGTGGCCGACCTAGTAAGGCCAGTATACGAACTCTACAATAGTATCATCGTGGAAACACATTAATTTAAAGCCTAACTATGGCAACACATCAGTTAAATATATAGACAAATCTTCACAAGATCATAGGTCTTTAAAGCTTGACCGTCATGGTTGAAGTGAGGCCAAAAGCACTTTTGGATATAGTTCAATTTTGATTCACAAGAGGGCTCTTAAGGGCTGGGAGCTCAGCTCTTACAAGTTCAAGATAGGGTGAATATGTTGTAGCTGGACACTGCTCATGCTCCCTTTTCCCAACACTGCTGCCCTCTGGTGGAACTGTTATTCTAGTCCATGTACAGAAAATGCTGAACTTATTCCCTGACGGCCCAGCTTTAAGAGCAATAATCACCCAGGTAACAATTTTAAACTTTATTTCAACGTCATTTAAAGAGTGGAAAACGTGTATTTTGCATCTAGCCAAACTCCATTTATTGGACTCAAATCAACCTTGAATTAAACGTTATGCACTAAATGTTGAAGTAAAGATCAACATACATATCAGAAATGATCAGTATAATTGCTTATCTTATATGAGCACAGAATCTGAACCAGTTCTATCAATGGCTTAAGTGCCACCTGGTGAGTTGGGTTGGCATTTTAAATAACCCATTACCCAATGTTTAACCAAGTGGTTAATATGAACGTTGCTTTGAGTCTACAAAAAAAACCATTGACCAATGTTCAATATAGGTTACCTGAAAAACATTAATTTGCAAACTGTTTTCTAACATTAAAACAACGTTTCTAAAATTACATTTTCCACAAACGCTGATCAACGTTGTCCAAACATTTCTTGTTATCTGGGCAGGCCTACAGACCCAAGCGAGTGTGCCATTGGGGCAGCCTAAAGTCTTTTTTCTACGCCGTCCATATGTAAACGAACGGTCATTTTGATGATGTAACAGAGCCATGAAATAGGAGCATGAGTTATTTCATGGGGTGTGTGAAATAAGAATTCTTTAGTGCAATCAATAGGACTGCCATATTCCATAGAAAATAAAATAACTTCACTATAGAAGCACATTGATTTGATTTAATGCTTTACTATGGCAACACATCAGACTTAGCCAAGGGAACTTATGATTTCAATTTAAAAATGTAACCTCTGAAGCTCAGTGTGTAGTGTGAGAGCAGTCCTTAAGATTAATCTAACATGAGCTGTGCCACAGTCCACAATAATGACAGACAATGGCAGCTTGTGAAGTATTAATTGATCTTCTATCTGAACAAGCTGTACACATGTAAACCACAAGATAAACCTCCTCTGTCTGATATATAGTTATAAAGCTGTCACCATCACAGTGTCTCCCCATCCTGTCCCATTCATTATAACCAGTTGTGGAGCTAAAGCTGGGACTCCACTACCCGATTCTTTTGGTAATTCTCACAATCCCATCATACAGTTCTGTACAGTTTGCTGAGGGGTAAACAGAGGCATATTTTCTCTATAAATTGTGCTTAGATTGGCCAATTAGAGCCAGGTGGAAAGTGGGGCACCAGATAAACAGAAATCAAACAAGTTTGATATGAGATCGGCAGTTAAAATCGACCTCAGATGCAAAATCGGGACCTAAATCTGGACCTAAATCGTGTAACATAGTCTTGGCAATTTTATTTTCCACATTGTTTATGAACAGAAACATTATTTGTAAACCTAAATCCTATCTACTGTATATCATTGTCATGGTATATAAGCTGGGGCTCCACTACCCGATTTTTTGGGTAGTTCTCACGATCCGATCATACACGGTCATCCCTAGGTATCCCATATATTAGGGAGACGATCAGATCAGAAATAAAGTGCTAGGGTTTGTTAATATTTACATCTCTTGTATTATGTATACAGTTTTATTAGGTCAAGACATAGGCCTGGAAATTTCCCCATTCAGATCAATAAAAATCAAACCTGTTTGATACTAGATCGGGAGCCAAAATCGGTCTAGGATGCCAAATCGGGACCATAATCGGGAATTCTACACTTGGTTATAAAGATAAAACCATTATTTTTTAAACATAAACCTATGACAGGGTATAGTACCAAAACGCTAAAGGTATGTTATTGTTATGGTATAGGCCCTATACACACAGAAAAGTAAAGGAGTCAACTGTGTCTCCATGTGGCTCTTGTAAAAATGGAGTGTTAAACAGCTATTGACTCTGCTAATTTAAAGGGTCAACTTGCATTGACACTGATAGTAGAGAGTCAACTCAAGTTGACACTGATAGTAGAGAGTCAACTCAAGTTAAATAAGCAGAGTCATTAGCGGTTTGACTCTCTACTTTACCAGAGCCACATGGGAGACACCTTTACTTCTCTCTGTGCAACTGAGTCAGATTTGTGAGAATAGCACCGATTTGTGCATAAAATCGGCTAGTGGAGTCCCAGCTTATCGCACATATGGGATAGCTCTCCCAGGTGAGAGGACAAACGTTAAGAGCGTTATCTTAATCAGACTATTAAGATGATCTTACTTGTCTGAACGTTTTTAGATTTAGAATCTTAGACTATCTTAAAAGTATTACTATTACTGTCTAGTATGTAATGGGGGCTCTGCCCCCCAACCCCCGTTTTTTTTCTTCTATTTCAATCCTATCTTAAACTATCTTAATTCTTTTTCTTCTATTTCAATCCTCTCTTAAACTATCTTAATCCCATCTTAAGACTTATCTTAGAAGTATTACTGCCTGATTTTAAGATACTGCCCCAAAATAAGACACTGAATTATGATATTAATATTTAAGATTAAGATCACGCTCTAAACGTTTGTCCTCTCACCTGGGAGAGCTAACCCGTATTTGCCAGCTTATCACTATCCTATCCTGCCATACATTTTACATCACTAACTCAGACCTCTGTAGTAGTATCACACACACAGCAGCACCATGGTATGGGGCTCACAGAACTATGCCTTTACTGGCACCCAGGATGAGTTTAACTTCAAGGATGTTAGACTACAGAGATTCAGCTCTGAAACGGGAGGCACAATAGAGAATAAAGAAAATACTGCAGAAAACATCCCAGAGGATTCTAGTGAGAAGGGTGTGGAAGATGAGGATGTTCCTACTTTTAGAACCAATAGACCGCTGATCATAGAACCGAGTATGGTATTGGGGTTTATGATCCATATGGCCAATTACAGTCTTATTGGGCAGTACATCTACTATGCTATAGGTGAGAAGTACAACCTGACGGCTATAATGGCTGGTGAAACAGATAGCAATATGACAGGAGGAGGAGGGGGTGACACAGGGTGTGGAGGAATAGAACAGAACAAGAACTCTACAGCCTACGTCTTACAGCAGAAAACACAGGCAGAGGCAGCAAGGTTTAACCTCTACATCGACATAGTCACCGATGTACCTGGATTTATCATCATACTCTTCTTTGGTAAGTGCTTTATATAGATGCAATATCCAAAAATGTCAATGTCCCTCTCAAGCAATCAGGAACCAGAAATTGGTCCAAGCCCCTGCCCCTTTCTTGATCAACCAATCAGTGCACAGTATGCTGCTGTACACATAATATGCCAATGGCAGTGTACAACAACAAATGTTATGTTATGGTTATGGTATCAACAAATTCATCAGATTTACTGAGCCCTTATTTAAAAATAAAATTGGGGGTATTTGTGATTTAGATTAGATTAGATTTCTATTTGGCAAATGATTCAGATACAGTAAGAGAGTTTTTCAACAGATGCCAATGATGGTGTCATTATGAATTAATGATTAACAATTAAATCAGAGTCCAAGTGTTTGCCTTTCAAGGCTCTTTATTCATGTGGCTTATAAATGCACATACCTCCCGAGCCAAAAACTTTTGTAAAACTTACACCCATACAATGTATTATGGAGTTATCCACCAGCTGCTTTATAATGTATGATGTATTATATTGATTTTTTCTTTCTTCAGGTCGCCTGATGGACCAGCTAGGACGTAAGATCACACTACTTCTGCCGCTGGTCGGTCTGTGCCTCCGTGCTCTGATCTACATCTTACAACAACAATTTAACCTACCTCTGGATGTAAGTTTGTCAATGAGGCAATTCCAGAAACAAACGAGTCAAATTGCAAATATTGAAGTCATAGATTAGTAGGTAGATTTTTTTTTATGCATTCTGAGGATGATAAGGTTGTTGTTTTTTGGGGCCTTGCCCTAACATTGTCCCAGGCATAGAATGTGATCATTTTATTACTGCCGTAAAGTCTTGCATATATTTTGAATTCTTGTATAAGCCCCACATGTTACTTGGGAAAACCTTATAAGCTGAACCTGTGGTTTGATTAGAGCTACTTTAGAGCGTTATAAGCATGTTTAGTATCAAACTAAAGTTGGTTCTGATTCGTACACAAACTCTACAGTACCTGTGATTTGTTTTCAGGTGCTGTTGCTCACAGGAGTTGTGGAGTCCAGTACAGGAGGTATTAGCACCTACTTGACAGCAGGATATGCTGTTCTCATCGACACTGTTAGTAAAAAGAACAGGGCTCGGCGGTTAGCCATCCTTGATATTAGCCTTGTTTTCGCCATGGCTCTGATGAGTTTTCTGATGGGTATGATGATTGAACGGTTGGGTTTCTACTGGCCCTTTGTGATGGTGGCAGCTGGACATGTAGTGAATATAGTCTATGTAATCTTCTTCGTGCCAGAGACAGGAAAGAAGACAGGAAAGTGTGATGGGATATCACCTCGATACATACTGGACTCATTTAAGGTAAGGAGTACCTTTAGAGATCTAGCTCAGAAGATATGGCTCTTTGAACTTTTAGGTTATTGCCCATTCATGTTACTAGATCAACCAGATTTATGTTCAGGGGTGTGGCAACCGGGGGGTCGGGGGGGATAGAAATTGCTTGCCACGCCCCTGATGTTTCAGCTTTGGGTAAGGGAACCTAGTAAGGAGATTTTACTTAAATGTCCATGGGAAATGCTATGAAGCATGACCTTAGAGACAGCATGGTCTATGCCCTCTTGTTGTCATGATGCATACATGTAGCCCTAGTGAGTAACTCAACAGTTAATTCTATATCCATGATGACCCTGTAGCATCGACGCTACACTGCTTGATGTTTGGTATCATGCAGCAATGCATGTTACACTCTGTTAGTGCTTTATAACAACTGAACATGAGCATCATCTAGCCCTTAAAGGGTTAGATTAATTGCATAGTGATACACACATGTGCTGATTGATTGTAATTGCTTATCAGGTGGTGTTTAGGAAGAGGGAGGGAGGCAACAGGAAGCTGTTGTTCATCAACGTGGCTGCTTGGATCGTCCTGGGTTTTGGCCTGGCGGCAATTGGTCTTGACTCACTCTACAAACTTAACTCACCCTTCTGTTGGTCAGCACAGGAATTAGGTAATACGAGGTCCTTTTAAATAGTGTAGCCTGTGCATATGCAATCAATCTAATACACTTCTGGTATGTAGAGCCTCTTTTAAGTGGAATAATTGTCTCTGAATTTACTATATCAGTGTTGATATAACTAGTATCATCAACTTACAGGAACTTTCACTGCCGTGTCATCACTGGTGCCTGCATTCCTACAGATGATCTTTGCTCACTTCTTCCTGAAGAAACTAAACGACATCTCTGTTATCCTCTTCTCACTGTTCTTCATGGCTCTCAGTGCAGTGATCACGGGACTTGCTACCAATGACCTCATGTTGTGGATAGGTGAGGAAAGAGTAATGTAAATTCTTGCATAGAAGCTACCGTTTTTACGTAAGTCAAACTCAGCTTTAATTTGATATGTTACATGTCTGTAGAGAGTGTATATTTTATAGAAGTATACTTCTTTGCTAAACTTACCATAATCAAACACGGTTTGACTTATATGATTCTCCAAAGTTAGGGGTACAGCTTATACAAAAATTTACGGTAGTCATTTCTTAACAACAGCATTGAGGTAATGAAGAAATATAACAGATGACCTGAACAACATGATCCCAATACAACAGAAGGGTTTGCAAAATTATCTTTGTAGAAACTATATCACTGCTATAAAGTATTTGTTCCAAATGTCTCTCCTATCTCTCTTTTTCTTGTTCATCATATATGTCTCTGCCTGTCTCTCAATGTCCATCTTTCCCTCATGACTCCCTGTTGTCTAGTCACTTTCTCTCTATCTCTCTGTCTACCCCTGTCCCCACTACATTCCTGCTAGCATAACAGTGTTTATTATTTATCTTTTAGCCCCACTGGTGGGTGCCCCTCAAGGTTTAAACCAGCCGCTGATGAGGTCGGCCATCTCCAAACTCCTGCCACCCACTGAACAAGGTGAGCATTCATACCCATGGCTTCATAAGGTGCAGAATGCAATACATATTATGGCGAGAATACAATACTATATTGGATGTAATAAGCGCCCAGGGCCCAGACACTGCATTTAGAAGTGTAGCATATAGAAGTTCACAATTATGGTGGTTAGGCCAGGAAAAAAAAGTTTGTTTTAGGTCACCTGACCGACCCTAAGTTTTTTATGCATTTTTAAAGAAATCTTCATATTTTTACCCATTTTTGGTCAATTTTAGTGTCTACGTAGAGGCTGGCCAGTACTTTGATGTTAAAGAGAAGAAGAATCCAACCTACCGACCCTACATTTTCTTTCCATGTTACCTGAAAAATACCTTTTTTTTTGGCCTTATATAATTCATGAATGGCTGCTTTGTTATCCAGGTTCTGTGTTTGCCTTCCTGATTGCGATGCAGAAGATAACGGGTGTGGTGGCATCCACAATGTACAGCAATGTGTACGGGGCTACTCTGTATGTGTTTAAGGGCACTATCTACATGATGATGGCAGGGTTTGTCATGGTTACCTTTTTCCTACTGGTGTAAGTATAAGTCACTTTATAAATACTGATTCAAGGAACTAATAGGGGCCCAGATTATGTTGTGTTGAGCATTGGGCAATAAAAGTGTGATCGCCTACATTATAGCTTGGGGAATGAAAAGTTATCCGTGGAGGTCAGAAAGGATATTTTGACGTTAGAAAATGTTTAGGGTCAAAATGTAGGCTAGGAGGTCAGGAATATGTTCATGTGTGCAAGTTAACTTTGGACAATGAAAGTAAGGCTTGGAAAGAAAAAGAAAAGTAGACCAGGTCAAAAATTGGCCCAAGAGTATGTGTGCCTGGGGGTATGATAGGAGATGATTACTGCATAAGCAAACAAAAAGGGGCCAATATTTTTCCAATTCCCTAAAAGGCGGATTATTTTATATTCTTTATTTTACCCTTCCTTTTTGAACCAGAGTAACACTTTCTTAGAGTCGACAATTGTTCCCTCCGCTTGTCCTTTTCAGGAAGGGCTTGACATATTTGTTGTTCCCCACTTAAATCCAAAAGGCATCCTGTAATTGAATAATTACTACATATTAGGAATGCTTGCAATAAGAAAGTGTACCTTGTTCCCACCAAGCATTATATAAATATATGCATTAGGTCAAAATGATTAAAAATGATAAAACTGTAATACTTTTGTCATTTCAGAGCATTCAAGATTCTGGCGGCGAAACAGGAGAAAGTCAAGGCCTTGGTCACAAGTGTGGATGCAATCCCAGAGGATAAACAAGATAAATCAAGCATTTAGAAAAAAAAGTCATAACTGGGGCTAAATGTCAGTGTACATAATATTATATGACCTAGATGGATTATAGTAGTTAGATAGTGTAATGATTATCAAAGGTACAATTCAAGTGACCTATTGTAATGATCTTGCCTCCGATTGTTTTATCAGTGAGTTGTAAATATCCATTAGGCATATTTCCTGTACTATGTGTATAGACATGTATATATCATATAATCCTACATTATACATACCTAGTCAGCAAAATTAGGCCAAATTAAAAAAAAAGTTTGTTTCAGGTAACATGGGATGAAAATCTAGGGTCGGTAGGTCGGATTGTTTTACAGCCCTATTACGATACCAAAAAATTTCAAAGATGGGGAAATTTTGTTTTGAACTTTTGTAAAACTAAAATTTACCCCCAAAAAGTGCAAAAATAAAAAAAGATTCTTCAAAATTGCATAAAAAAAGTAGGGTCGGCCCTGTTTTTAAAGGGGCCGGTTGGGTGACCTGAAACAAACCTCTGTTTTTGGGGCCTTAGACACTTCTACAAAGGGCCACCCCCTACCACATTACCATGTTGAAATGCATTTTATATTTGTTTTGTGAAGATGATACTATACACCTTTTACAATACACTGCATACATGTACATAAGAATATATTTCCAGGAAATGAGAAAAATCAATACCCTCCAATTGTAAGGAATTGTCACAAACCTCGAATAAATAATAGATAAATACCTATCTCCTTTCTATACTTTATTTATCTGTATAACTGACGTAAATTTCAAAATAATGTGGGACATAACAAAACAGCTTCAATAGATAAACATACATGATTTACATTTCCCTTTATGAACTCCGTCTTTAAATATCTAAATATATCGCTTTAATATAAAACATACCCTGATACTCGTCAGTCTGGTCTGTCTTGTCTGCATGGATACAACATCTTAACCACCCGGTGTCTGTGGTTAACAGGAAATATCCTCCTAAATATCTATATTGTTTGTGTACAGACACTAAGCGTGGACCATGCAGGTGAGGTTACCTTGGTGACATCAGCTTTGTGGGAACAAATACAATGACCTTTCTGTCAAGGTCAAACAAGCTTAAATTGCCACCTTCTAGGATGGGTCCAGATGTCACTCCCACATTCTTTTAATATTTCAAATGAACAAAAGTTGTTTTTGCAGGTGAGCATTCATTCTGGATGGTGTTTCTCCACAAATATACAGATGTCCGTAAATTTGCGGACGTCTGTAAATACACTCTCCATATATTTATGGAGCTCCGCAAATATAGGCCTATGTCTTTTTGGTACTTAAGCATACAGATACAGACCTCCGTATATATTTGCGGACATCCGCATCTATTTGCGGAGCTCCATAAATATATTTGTGGATGTCCGCAAATTTGCGGACGTCGGCAAATTTGTGGAGAAACAGGACCCTGATCAATCTCTTCACAATAAGTCAATGTTTCCCTATAAACTACAGAGGTACAAGCATGATAAGCAATGCACCAGGGTCCTGTTTCTCCACAAATATGTGGAGGTCGGCAAATTTGCGGAGGTCCGTAAATACAATCTCCATATATTTATGGAGGTCCGCAAATATATAAGGAAATCGTTTTTTAGTACTTAAGCATACAAATACGGACGTCCGTATATCTTTGCGGACATCCGCAAATTTATAAAAGGATTTTAATTTGTGGACGTCCACAAATTTGTGGAGAAACAGCATCCAGGGAGGTTATCATTTCTTCTCGGAATCTCACTTTTGCATGTTGAAGAAAGAACAAAATCGATATGGAGTTCTTCTTCATGGAAAACACATCAGTTTGATTTAACAGCTTTGCCATGGCAACATAGCAGTTTAAATAAACAACCTTACCACGGTATCATGTCAGTTTGATTTAATCGTCCCCATCACCTTTTTGGCAAATCTAAATTTTAATAAAACTTAAATCCCCCCATAAAAGAGGGGACACGTGCCCCGCGACCCCTCTAAATCCGCCTGTGCTGAAATATTGTACATTTTTAGAAAGAATCTGCCTGGGGTCAGTGAATCTGGGCTTAATGTGAATTTATAGTAAATGAGGTAAAATTAAACTGTAATATTTTTGGCATTACAGAGCCTTCAAGATTCTGGCTTCAAATTAGGAGAAAGTTGATGCTGCTGGAAAAATGTGGGTGATATCGCAGAGAAAAAAAGATAAAACATTTAGGACATAAAGTCATATCTAGGACGGGATGTTTAACTAGTGTAAATATGTTATACAGGACATAATTAGACTATAGAATACAAGTGTAGAGGCAAGGGAAAAGGATACTCCAAAGAAAAAGTCAACTTTAAAACTGATGTCATAAGCTTTCCAGTGATATATTACACTTGAAGATATCAATTCTAATTTTTCAGGAATGGCTTCATGAATGTGTGGGCATTGCCCTATCAAAAAGCCCAATAACCTCTAAGTCTCATATTTTCCTAGATATCCCTATCTAATTAGCATAATGATAATGATGAGAAATATATCATACATTTTCATTCTTTCAGTCATAAAATTTGATCTAGGAATGGTAATTTTATTCTGTTTGACCATAGTAACCCCCATGAATCAATCTGTCAAGGGGTATCTTTAATTTTTCTATTTGGAATGAAAACACATATCAACAAGGACACCCATTTAAGCCTTAAAACATTCTTTTTACATTCCAAATATAGAGGATTTTCACCAGAAATGGAATGTGTTTTGTATTCCCATATTTTTCTACAGAAAGAATTACCCTAGAGAAATGTTTAACCTTTTTCTTTCATTTAAGGCCATAGTGGCGCCCCCCTGGTGGCAAAAATCGGAACTAATCCCGCACGGAGTATCCTTTCTGTTTGGCTGCTCACATAACATGGTGATTATTTAAAGTTGATTTCAAGTGGCAAATTAATGATCTGACCACCTGTTGTTGTATCGTGAGTTGTAAATATCTATGTGGCATATATCCTGTACTTTATGTATAGGCATGTGTATATACATTGTAGTATACTGTAAACGTATGATATTTTGCGCTGTACATATTTCCGCGGATTTCGCTGGTTTTAAAATCCACAAAAATGTGTTCAAAGTAAATGTTTATTCAATGTAGTTGTAGGTATACCATTTTTCAAAATCAGAAATTTATGTCCGTGTGGAATTGTTTTCTTTTTAGCAAATCAGTGAAGATTTACACCAGCAAAAATATCTACGTTTAGAGTAATTATACAATAGACATTATAATCATAACAGTTGGAGGAAATGCATTTAATATGGTAATGTGAGGGTAATGCTATACACCATTATATATATACACTTTATACTCTATGCCCTTTATAAATAGATACAAATATGATTTTAGAGAAAAGGAAAATAAATCATTACCCTCCAATTGCAAATAACTATCTCAGTTCTCAAATAAATAGAAGCTTAAATCAATACAGATGTAAACTAAGATCCCAAGTATCATATGACACAAACGAACTGGACTGGTCTAAAAATGTATTGTAGATTATATTAGATAAATAAACTGTTATGAGTCTACGAAAAAGGAAGTATCAAGGTCCGATCACATTATTAAGGAGGGAATAATACAACATCAAGAACTAAAGATGATGAAGATGATCTTTATTTTCTCTAATGGACTTTTATTTTCTCTAATGGACGATTATTTAGAGGTATATTGCTTCAGTATAAGACGTACCTTATAAAACGTGTTAGTTTGGCTTGTCATGACTGGATGCAAAACATTAACCACCTGATGTTTGTGGTTCAGAGGAAATATCCTATACCACTCCTAAATTACAAAAGACATTTCTTTGCAAGCATAAACTCCAACCTTTCTACATGCATGAAAAGTAATAATGGTGCTGGCTTTTTTAAGGGGGAGGTTATCAAATCTCTAAAAAAAAAAGAATTCCATTTGTGTTCAGAAAGTATGTCAATTGGATCCTGATATCTTGTAATGTTATGTAATTGTGAATGATCTCTGGGAGGATACAATGTTGTTTATGGTAGTATGAGAATGACAGCTGGCAGCTTGTAAGACTTATAGTAATAATCGATCTCATTATAGTATTGCATTGAGGTCTTACAATTACAGCTTTGCCATAGTAACACATCTGTTTAATATTACAGCTTTTCCCTTGATAACACATAGACATTACAGTTTTACCATGGTAACACATCAGTTAGATTTAACATCTTTACCATGGTAACACATCAGTTAGATTTAACACCTTTACCAAGGTAACACATCAGTTAGATTTAATACCTTTACCATGGTAACACATCAGTTAAATTTAACACCTTTACCATGGTAACACATTAATTAAATGTAACACCGTTACCATAGTAACAACTCTGTTAGATTTAACACCTTTACCATGATAACACATCAGTTAGAGTTAACACCTTTACTATCGTAAGACATCAGCTCGACTTAACATGTTTACCATGGTAGCACATCAGTGAGTAACAACACATGAGCAGTGCCCATAATGATTGAAGAAAGTAGCTGCCTGTCATATCTAATTAATTTATCTTTGTTCTGAACAAGATAAGTCCTCCCTGGCTGCTATAGAACAATATAACTGTCAGCTTGACCACCTCAGTGCCTCTCGGTGCCCCGCATGGTCCCTCACACCACTACAGTCCACATCCAGGTATCACAGCATCACCCACACATTAGCCTCATGATGTGGGGAAATCAGAACTATGCCTTTACTGGCACCCAGGATGAGTTTACCTTCACCAGTGTCAAACTGCAAAGGTTCAGCTCAGAAACAGGAGGTACAATAGAGAATACGGAAAATACCCCAGACAAGAACGTGAAGGATATTGATGCTATAGTGGAGGGAGATGATGATGTTCCCACTTTTAGAACCAGTAGACTGGTGATCATAGAGCCCAGTATGATATTAGGGTTTATGATCCATATGGCTAACTATAGCCTGATATCACAGTACCTGTACTATGCTATAGGTGAGAAGTACAACCTGACAGCTATAATGGCTGGTGAGGCAGGTAGCAATATGACAGGAGGAGGAGGGGGTGACACGGGGTGTGGAGGAATAGAACAGAACAAGAACTCTACAGCCTACGTCTTGCAGCAGAGGACACAGGCAGAAGCAGCAAGGTTTAATCTATATATCGACATAGTCACCGATGTACCTGGATTCCTTACCATGCTCTTCTTTGGTGAGGACCCTATGTACTCTGAAAGTATTCATGAGCAGAACATAGTTAATGATTTGAACTATGCATATATATTATGTATTACCAAGATGGGAACCTAAGACTTCTATGTCTAGTTCACAATTCACTCATAAAATAAGACCGGAGGAGTTGTAGGTGTCTAAAAGCAATTATGTAAATTATATACCTCCCTCAACCCCGTATCGTACCAAAGTTATATCATAATGTATCACGGTAATGTCTGTAAACCACTTGAAGTGGCATGATCCCCAACCACCAACCAATCACATTCACATTTTTAGTAGGCCTACTGTTCTTGTCTACTATTTATTTGCCCTTTGACGTATTCTAATGTATTATATCAATGTTGTCTACAGGCCGTTTGATGGACCAAATGGGACGTAAGATCACACTAATCCTGCCGCTGGTCGGTCTGTCCCTCCGTGCTCTAATCTATGTCTTACAACAACAACTCAACCTGCCTCTTGAAGTAAGTTTGTCGTTGAGTCAATTTCAGGAATATTTAGTAAAATAAGTCATTAAAATAGCATAATGTCATTAAATATGGTACATGTAATATTGGACACATGTCACCTCAGTTAATTACAGAAACATGATAATATGGACGGTCGATAGATGATATTTACACTCTAAAAACAGTGTGTTACATTTACACACTTATCAAAACGCTTTTCTGAAGCCACTTTGAGCGCGCTTTTTGGTGTAACACACTACATACTGTACACTCTATGCCAAAAGTGTGTTGATCTCAAAAGTGTGTTGCAAATATGTGTGTGTAACTCCTTATGTGTGTTCCCGCAACACACTGTTCTTACAGTGTAGTCAGGATTTTAAGATCAATTTCAGGACAAATCAGTCAGCTGACGTATAATGGTAAAAGGTCACCCCATGAAAGGTAAGGTGATTATTGGGAATACAAAGGTTATATTAAGCTTTGTCCTAATGTTCCCAACAGCATTAGCATAATGTGATCATTATATTGCAATGTATTTACAGGTGCTGTTGCTAACAGGAATTGCAGAGTGTAGTACGGGATGTTTCAGCACCTTTGCATCGGCAGGATTTGCTGTCCTCATTGACACAGTCAGTAAGAGGGATCGAGCTCGGCGGTTAGCCATCCTCGATGTGAGCCTCATTCTTGCCATGTCACTGATGGGTTTCCTGATGGGGATGATGATTGAACACCTCGGGTTCTTCTGGCCATTTGTGGTAACTGGCATGGCACACTTGTTGAATATAGTGTATGTGATCTTTTTTGTGCCAGAGACAGGAAAAAAGACAGGAAAGTGTGATGGCATATCACCGAGACACATATTGGATTCATTTAAGGTAAGAAGTACTTGCCTCTCCTTAAATAATCCACTCAGAACAATTTAATTGAGGTTATTCCAAGAATATGATTGGATACATAGCAGCAGGAGTCCCTTACTATATAGTGGATGCCACTCATAAAACAACCTCCCAGCTTGAGAAAAAAAACTGGCATTCAAACAAAAATAATCTAGATCTATAATTATTCTACTGTAATAAAAAAAACCTCCACCTATCCGAATCTAACTTTGGGGGAAAACTCAGCTTACATCGGGGAACTACACATGAAATTCTCAACCAATAGGGGGGGTTTCTATTAGATAAAATATTTACTGGTGGAGACATTGTGATTTTATTTTTGTCCAGGTGGTGCTAAGGAAGAGGGAGGGAGGGAAAAGGAAGCTGCTGTTAATCATGGTAGCTGCCTGGATTGTCTTGAGTGTTGCTTTAGCGGCATTCTACCTAGAAGCCCTCTACAAACTCAACTCACCTTTCTGTTGGTCAGCACAAGAATTAGGTGAATACAGTGTCATTTTATATATCTTAGTCTGTGCATTTCAAATGAATCAAATACATTGCTGGTATCTCAGTAAAATTGTTGTCTCTTAATTTGCTGTATCTGTCCTGGTAGATGGTGATGCATTTACATGTATAGATAACATCTTCAACTTATAGGAACATTCATGGCCGTGTCATCACTGGTGCCTGCATTCCTACAGATGACCTTCGCTCAATTCTTCCTGAAGAAACTAAACGACATCTCTGTTATCCTCGTCTCATTGGTTGCCATGGCTGCCAGTGCTGTCATCACCGGTTGTGCCACCACCGACCTCATGTTGTGGATAGGTGAGGACAAAAGCATTTGGGTATCATCAAAAATATTTTTATTAATAAATCAAACTCAGTAACATGAATCAGCATTCATCACAATACAATGGAGGAGGTAGCATTACCAATGTTAATATTGTAATATCATTTAACTGTGTTTTATATTGAAGCTATCCATCCATAAACTACTTCATAAGTATTTAGGAGATGATTCCTCACATACCATTTAATATTTCCTAATATCTCCCCTATACTCCTATTTCTCTGTTTCTCTCTCTTATGTGTCTGTAATGCTATCTGTCTGTCTCTGCTAACATAGCAATGTTTATTATTTACCTTTTAGCCCCACTGGTGGGCGCGCCCCAAGGTTTAAACCAGCCCCTGATGAGGTCGGCCATCTCCAAACTCCTGCCGCCCACTGAACAAGGTGAGCGCCCATACCCATCCATGGCTTTGTAAGATACAGATTGTAGTTTATATTATGGCTAACAGAGATTACCCTATTGCCCATGGCACTACAAAAAATTAGTCACCACTGGATTTCTTGCAACTCAATTCAACTTTGTGCAATATATTGGCTTACCACGTGAAAGCGGTTAATGTTGTTTAAAGTCTACTATGTGGTTAAGTGTGAATGGTGAAATTGTCCCTTTAAGTAATTAAAAGTTTAATGTCTCACATAATTATAGAAATTTCTAACGTTTCCTGGTCTAAAAGAAGTTCTTAAAGAAGGAGGGTGCTTATTAGCAAGTGGGCGTTTATTAAATTTAATACAGTAAGTCAGTTAAGTAGCATTAATATATTCATAGTTGTGGTACATATAATGGGATGTCCTCTTGTTCTACAGGTTCTGTGTTGGCCTTTCTGATGGCGATACAGAAGATAACGGGTGTGGCAGCGTCCGCCATGTTCAGCAACGTGTACGCGGCCACCCTGTATGTGTTTAAAGGAACTTTCTACATAATGATGGCAGGGTTCGTCATGGGCACCTTCTGTCTAGTGGTGTAAGTTTCAGTTACTTATTCAGGAAGTAAATTATGTAGGACCAGCTGATGTTGTGTTGAGAGTAGAGTCTGCGGGAACATTATACATGTACATTATGCAAAAAAGGACTCACTATAAAGGTGACAAAAAAGCACATATCGGGTAGTCTCAAAATGCATATTTCCCATAGTTTTAGGCATATGTCACCTTAAAACAAATTAAATGCTACTACCTAACTTTCTGAATATTCTTAAACATAAATGGGTTCAGTTATAATTGTGTTATCAGTATAACAAGAAGAAAGAAAGAAAAAAAAAGAGAGAAAGAAAGTAAGGGGGTAAGAGGGCAGAGTCCCAATATATAGCAACCCCGTCTCTTGAGGGATAGAGCTAATTCAAAGAGTAATAATTTCTTTGTAATTGCAGAGCATTCAAGATTTAGGCAGCAAAACAGGAGAAAGTCCAAGCTGCAGTCACAGACATGGATGACATCCCAAAAGATAAACAAAATAAAGCAAACATTTAGTACACACCAAATCTCCCCGGTATAAGCCTGGCCCCTTGTCTAAGTCTGGGTAAAACGTCACTTAATGTTGTACAAACTGTAGACCCAGGTAGCGGGACTTCTTATACGGGCAGCCATTGCTTGATCCGGTACTGGCGAGATAAGCACTGATAACAGCCATTGACCCAATGGGTACTAGCTGTTACATAATGTCTCTTATGTAATTTATGTAATACCCGTGTCGAGAGGAATAAAGAAGAAATTTGGAAGCAAATTATTAGGAACATCAAGATGAATGTGTTAGAATAGTAGACAAATCTGAAAATTATGATTGAGCGTTCCGTCAGATACAAAAATATAAACCTGTCATATATCTGTAAGCCTGCGCCGTGTTTAAGCCTGGTCAATTTTCCACGTAGTACTAGTACGCGCCTGGGCTTTTACACAGGGAAATGCGGTAATCATGTCCAGAACTAAATATCAGTATACATGTATTATATAGGACCATGATGGATTATAGTAGATAGTGTAATGATCATTAACGGTGCACTTCAGTGGCCTATCGTATCACATATTGTTGTAATAGTGAGTTATATATATATCCATCCGTCCTACTTAGATAGTGGTAATTATTTAGGACGAAGGTGGGAGGGGGAGAGGAGAATTTGATTGCGGAGGGGAGCAATGTTGTGCAACAGTGACAACAATACTGTTAGTGTGATGTTGTGTATATTTTATGATGCACTTGTATTAATTTGTCAATGTATACAACCCTTTGATTACAAGGTACTATCACAAATCTCGAATTAATGAAATAATTAAATATTCAACTCCTTTTGATTTCTTTCTTTCTTTCTTTCTTTGTATGTATGTCTATATCCTATTATTGAGGGAAGAACAATGCAAAATTAATAATGTCGTTCTTTCCTAAGAAGGAACGATAATCAAATATTTTGTTTTCACTCCACCCTCAGTTTTTTTTCGGGTATTGTACTTGAGGTATATTGTATACTGATAACATCTCTTGTATTTGTGCAGTTTTTTATGGTTCGAAAATCAGATAATTATTAGAGATCTAGAGTGAAAACCCTAAAACTGCGCTTAAAATGGGGTAAGGCTAAAATTATTATTTTTTAAAACTACGACTATAACTATCTACAATGTGCCGATAGGTGTAGTCCATGAAAGGACAATCGGTTTGAATATGGATTTAAGTGGGGAAATACCCTTTCCTATGTAAAGGCTTGTTTTTTCAGGCCTTAGATACAATATGTATTTTCTATAATAGTCGGTCATGGATCATGCTAGGACAGGTGAAGGTCAACGTTAGAGTAGAACCTGACAGGATACAACATATTAACCGCCCTCTCCCCATGGTTGACAGGAAATACCCAGTGTGCTTATTTCCCTCAGAGTACAATATACCCCCCTCCCTCCCCGGGCGAAAACCATGTTTTTGCACCTGCTAGGGATGGGCTGCAGGTGCTTCCTGCTGACATCAGCTTTATGAGATAGCAAGGACTTTCTGGTGACAAGGTCAAACAATGTCAAACTGACTCTCCTCCAGGGCCTGGTTCAGAAGCCACTCCTGCATTCTTTGTTACCAAGGAAACATTACACACACACACCCACCTACACCCACACACCCACCCACACACCCACCCACCCACACACACATCAATTAAACTCAATTGATCAATTATTCACCTGATATACCTACAAGATAAGCCCATGTAGCTACCCAGTCAACATTTCTTAATGGGGGACATAGGTGTTCTTACCTTGGCAAGCTGATTTTGACATAGTTACAATGTGTTTATGACAAAAAAAGCTTTTCATGGGCTGGCACTATGCTAATAATGCTATAAGCCTCACAGGGGATGTGATGATGACAACTTTAGTACACTAGTGTACATCTAAAAACTCGCGTATACGCAGCACCCTGACTTGGTCCTAATTACTATAAGCTGCACTGGTGACCTGACTTGGGTACTAGCCGCTCTTCCATGCAAGCACCTGCATGTCCTTTATCCATATATCAATATATTCCAGAGACCATTCAGTAGGTCAATTAATTTTTTTTGTTTCAATGAGAGCTCGCGACTCTCGTTTATTCACAAACAACACGTCCGAAACGCGGTATCCATTTGTAAATATTTTGAATGCAAAAAAATGTTTGCATGTCACCAATATACATAATAACAGCTTGTACTCATTTTCTTTGGCTTATTCTTATTTGAGATTATATCATCAGTGACATACATTCAGTACACAGTTTATGATGAGACAATTGAAGGAATGAGATGAGATAGTAGAGATAGTTTAGAGCAGAGAGAACATATATTCATCACATATAGGTATATTACAATGGGATTACTAGTTTCACCGCACATGATACTAGCACGTGTACTTGGGTTGAAGGTACCAACGATTCTTATACATTTTATAGCAAATATGACAATCTTTCGATAATGTAATCTTTCTTTACACATCATACACAAATCAGTTTCATTAGTACTGCACAGTTGTACTAAGCAGTAATAGTTACTGATATTTTGGATAATTCTTTCTCAGGTCTACCACTGTTTTAAGCTTACGCTTAAATTGGAATTTCGAGATGCCATGTTTGAGGTCCTCAGACTGGACATTCCAGAGCATTCTACCTCTGTATGCTGGTGATTTTTTGTAGCCCTGTGTGTGTGGCCGAGCCAGTCTGAACAGCAATTTTGTGGTGGAACGTAGCCCCCTCACATCAACCGCCGGCTCCAAGCCTGGATCCGCCACACCCGGGTTCTCTTGTCTAAAGTACTTCAGCATCAGAGTTAGAAGCAGTTCGTCCCACCTCCTAGCTAACTTACTCGTTCCACTCATAGAGTGGAGTTCGTCTACACTGTAGACATGCAGGCTCGTGTTCAGACAGGTACGTAACCCACGGTTTTGCAACCGTTGGAGTTTCCGCAGACCAGCCTCACTGCCCGCCACATAGAAGAATGAGGCATAGTCAAACAGGGTTGCTATGCTAGTCTTGTATATGGTGAGGGCCGTGGCGCGGTCAATCATGTCCCGGATCTTTGCTAGGTTGAACAGTCTGTTGTTCACCTTCTTGGTGAGCTCGTTTATGGCATGTTCAAAGGTCAGCTTCGAGTCCAGTGGAACGCCCAAGTAAGTGTACACCAATACACACTCCAACTCAGACTCACCAAGTTTGACCTTGATTGGCCCACTATATGGGTGTCTACTGCAGGAGGCATATAGGACGCACTTACTCTTCTTGACATTGATGGTGAGCTTGGAGTCTTTGCACCATTCAGCCACATTTGTCAGTGTTTGCTGTAGTCGTTCCTCTATTCTCTCCACATTCTTGTCAGACGAGTACAGTGCAATGTCATCTGCGTACATGATGACATTGACTCCCTCTCCAACACATGACACAACCGAGTCAATATAGTACACAAAGAGGAGCGGCCCGAGGACAGAGCCTTGCGGGACTCCTGTCTCAACACGAGTAGTCCTTGAACTGGTTTCACCAAAGCAAGTCTTCTGAGTCCTGCCGGTCAGGTAGTCACACAACCATGCCAGATTTGGCACAGTCAGACCCAACCCTTTCAGTTTACTCTTCAACAAGCCGTGGTGAACACAATCAAAGGCTTTCCGGAGATCTAGGTAAGCCACACCTGTGTATTTACCTAGATCCTTTGCTTCACAGACATCATTGACGAGTTTGTAGACAGCGTCTACAGTTCCCTTGCCCGACCTGTAACCAAACTGTTTCTCGCTCAGCCCTCCCGCTTTCTCAATCACAGAACTCAGGTGGATATGCATCAACCTCTCTGCAATTTTTGAAGGCATGCTGAGCAGGGATATTGGCCGCCAATTGCCCACGTCTGATCTGTCACCAGCCTTTGGTATGGGTGTGACCCGGGCATCTTTCCAAGCCTTTGGGAAGATGCCAGTGTCAAATGAATTTTGAAGCAGCTCTGTGAATTGCGGTACAATACACAGCAGAGCATCCTTCAGGACATCAGGTCTGACATTAGGCAGGCCAGAAGTCTTGGAGGTACTAACTTCCTTTAGGAGGAGCTCGACCAGAGGCTCAGCTACTGACAGTCCAACACAGGTAGGCTCATAGTCGGGACCAGGCTCAACATAGGTGTCACGTGCAGGGTCATCCACAAACTTTCCATTCAGGACAGTACCAATTGTGGCAAAGTAGTCATTTATGAAGTCTGGTGACTCAGTGGGTGCCACTGTGTCCCCAGATTCCTGACATTTCATTGTAGGTGCAGTGACCCTGGTTGACCCTTTGAAGAGTTTGTTCACTTCCCGCCAGAATCTCTTTGGGTCATCTTCACATGATGCAATGAGGCTTTTGACAGACCTAGCCTTGGCATAGCCACACAAATGATTGATTCTATTTCTGAGCCCTCGGATGACCTTGAACAAACCAACATCCTTAGTTCTCCTGTGTACCTTTATTAGGCTGTCTCGCTCAGAGATGTACTCCAGAATTTCAGGAGTCATCCAGTCTTTGGAGCCAGCCTTGATGGTCATTTCCTTTAATGGACAGTGGTAGTCCAGAAAAAGGTCGATGTGCTCGTGAATGAAGTCCCACTGTTCATCAGGGCTCTCAAGTTGCCAGTAGAGATCCCAATCTGCCTCCAGCATCCAGCATGCAAGCTCCTCAGGGTCATAGTTCCTATAATTGCGGGCAATCATAGTACTACTGACTCTTTCATGAACTGTGCGTTGCTTGATACCAAAGATCGGCAGATGGTCACTCAAGAGGGCAGTGAGAACACCTGACTGGACTACCTCATCCGAGTCAGTAAGGATGTGGTCTATGCAAGACACCTTTCTACCCCAGGGCCTGGTACAGCTGTTTATTATGATGCGCAGACCAAGTTCCCTACAACAGTCAACCAGTCTCTGGCAGTAGGCATTGTCAGGGGTCAGTGTGTTGATGTTGATGTCCCCCAGGAACCACCGCTCATGGCCTGCCGCCTCAATGCTTAGTGACGCAGTCTCAAGGAAGTCCAGGAAGCCTTTGAGACCCCCGTCTGGAGGTCTGTATAGTGTGGACACCAGCATGGGCTTGCTACCAATTCTGCGGTAGCTAATGGTGAGGCTCTCAACATCACTATTTACAACTGACAGCTCTGGGACAAGTATACAATTACTGACAAGGTGGTTGCTGACATAGCACAAAACACCACCCCCAGCCTTTTTTGTGGCACCTTTTGGTCTGTCATTCCTAAACAGGGTCTTGCCAGGCCACTGCAGTAGGCTCTCACTGTAACCATCGTGCAGCCATGTCTCGCTCACCGTTATGAAATCAAAGTCACCAAAGAGTCTGAAAAACTGATGTCTCTTTCTGTAGAAACTCCTGGTATTCAGGTGCATGAGTTTGAGACCTTTTTGGTCAACAACTTTCTTAATACTAAATGACATCTTGAGACCCTTGGTTAAGGAGTTGCAAGATTGGTGAAAGATAATAGAATGGCCTGCCTGGCGCTATTAGAGCCCGGCAGATGAAAAGACCCTAATATATGTGATTGACTATACTGAGACAACCACTGAATACAAGGACTTGTTTAGTCGATTGACCACTTGCTTTATGTCATAGACAAAGGTTTAGTGTGACGTATGTGATACTTGAGATAAGGCTAAGGCTCGGCCTACTTAGTAGATCTAGTGGAACATAATCAAATAGTGGTATGAGGTCTCATTTATGTTTCACTCTTTGCGTAGTTAATTACATATCAGCACTTTATAAGACCAATATATCTGTCGATTAATTGGTATTTATGTGTAATAATGCAGCTCACCTAAAACACAAAGAAACATTGAAGTTGTGTGATTCCTATAATAATAATACTCTCATATTATTGCCTGTAGTTTTCACATGGCGATCCAGGATGATTAGATTTCAATTTACCAGTAGTATATCAAGTTTGTGAGATATACTGTTTGACATGTTGAACATTCAATATACAATGTGTTGTGTATTATTATCATCAACACCTGGTGCTCAATATTACAAATTCAAACAAATTATTAGAAGTATATGAAAGAAAATAGGGCAATCAAGAAAAGAAAAGACCCTAACCAATACACAGGTATATCATCAAAATACAATCGAGTAATCAGTCAATCCTAGAATATTCAACTTAATTACCTAGTATCAGCTTAAAGTATGAAACCAGGATACTAGTCACACTACTGACTATATGTCTTATCAACACCTATGCCTTAAACCTATAAACTATGAACTATAAACTATATACCATATCCCCTGTTAAATTGGAGGTGGTTGGCTTTTGTTAAAATTAACCACAATTGTTGGTTTAATAATTTTTGAATAAGAGAATGCATTCTATTGTAGTGGTCTCATTAAGTTTGAGAATTTGGAGGGTCTGATAGTCATTGGTGCGGTCCATGACAACCATTGCACAACAGTCATCATGTTCCAGACCTACAGTGAAGCCATTGCACAACAGCAACACAATGAGTCTTTCCAATAGCTGGCCTCTAGTATAAGTAAAGGAAATTTTAATGAGTAGGATATTTGAACAGGGTATGGCATAATATCAAGTAGCACACTCTGTTGTGTTGTATCTTAGTATCTGCTGAAACATGGACATACAATCATCTCAAATGTCATGATCAAAATTGTGAGTTTGGGCAAGGTAGTTCATAGTGAACGCTCTGTCAAATTGGGCTGCCCAGAATGATAAATAGTCGTCACATAAATGAAGACCGTCTCTCAGCTCTGTATAGGAATGTTTCCACTTGCCATGACGCCTGTGGTGGGCTAGTCTTGCTAGTTGTGGATGTATCACACAGGAACATTCATTTATATTAGTCACCATGTTATTGAAAAGTAACACTGCTTCATTAACATGCTTTTGTTGTAGTTCTGTAGTATTCGGTAGTCTGCGTGACAACTCTAGTCCCACTAGTGGACAGAGCACTATTGTTGCTTGGGGATGGAGTGATGTAAGCCAGCTCAGCCCTACACGTGTATAGGCCTCTAGATGCTTGAATAATGCGATATCATTGTCCCAATCATAATAAATGTTCTTTCCAACTTTCCTCGTAATGTTGTTTACACCCCCGGCTAAGTAAACCGTGTCACTGGGGTGCTTTTTGAGGTGGTAGTCCGCCATGCTTATAATTTGCTCCATGCGGGCCCCGGGGTAAACAAATACACTAAAGTTAGATCTGCTCGGATTCACCTTCTTCAATTTGGTGTAAAGATCATCACTACCGAGCTTATCTCCGTTCCCTCTGCTGTCAGTCATAATGACATGACGTGGTGCAGGTCTCCATTTTCTCCAGTCAGTTAGGTGTACACTAGCCTGCGCCATATTGACAACAACACCAGCACTTACGCTAACGACAGACCGGACACTGGGGACGCTACTTCTTCAGAATTAACCCCTTAAACTCTACCTACTCACAGTCTCGGTGTAGGCATTAGTTCAGTCTTTGTCAGCTGGTTCTTGGGTAGATCCTTCCTCTTTCTCCTTTTCTCTGGCGTCGCGTATGGCTGTTCGTATTCCCATCGTAATGACGCCTTGGATGTTTTTGCCGCGCAGTTGCTGTCCCGTTTTGTAGCTTTGATGCCCGTAAGGGGCACCTCCCGCCCAAGTTTCGTTTCCGGTCGCCTCGATCAAAGTGACATCCTTTGTGTCGTCCAGCTGCTTCCAGAGGACCGGGTCTTGGTCAAACTTGCTATGTATCAAGTCCTCCATATACCCCTCATTCAGGGTGTGCCAGATGTGCCTCTTTGCGACTTTTGTGTTCTCTCCAAACTTTTTTATCTCGCTGGGATTGTCCATCAGCATGACTGCAGCGGCCTTCTTTGGCAGGCTCAATTCATGGAACCTGATGAAGAAATAACCCTGCTCAACACTGTTAAAAGTGTACTCCTTGCCCCTGTATTCATGTTTGAAACTACAGGGGTACCAATTGCTCAAGAAGGCATTCTCTCCACAATAGGTCAGGCCTGCCTTGGTCATCTCTATGCAGACTTTGTCCTTCTTCTTTGTGTACCTTGTTCCAGGTCTGTTCTTCCCAGTCCCTTTTCCTTTGGGTTCCTGGGCTTGAACCTTCTTCTTCGCTGGTTGGCTGTTGGTAGGGCTGTCAGGCCCACTCTGGTCGTTGGTAGCTCCAGGCTCACTTTCAACAGGAGGTCTTTTCCTTTTAAGGGTAGAGGACCCCTGTTCAGGTTCAGTCTCTGTGCCTGTATCTTCCGCTGTTGATTCTCCAGCAGTGCTAGATGCAGCACTATCATCCACTGTGATCTTCAGCTGTGTGGGTGGGGGGTGATACTTTTTGGGTATCTGCTCATACTCACTGAACAGGTACTTTTTGCCGGCTATAATAACACCTTCATGTGTGGTTTCCACTTCCAGCCCATCCATGTCATGGGCATTGGCTGCTGCTTGACGACACTTGGCTTTCCTGATTCTGGTTGGTTTGGGCAAGTCTTCCTGGATGTATACCGTCTCGTATTCCGTGCCCTGAAGAAGCCACTTGCACTTCATGAACTTCTTTTTCAGCCATTTTGTGTCAAAGCAGGCAATCACAGGCACCTTTTCTAGTCGCTCCAGCTCCTGCTCCTGGGGGGGACCTTCTTTTCAGTCTTGCTGTCCTCAGAAGCTCGTCTGCCTTCATGGAGATGTCCATGATGGCTGCCATCTTGCTGATGATGCCCCTCAGGTTGGTGGTGGATGATGTCTCCAGGCCTTGGAGTATGATGTTCCTATCCCTACTCGGTCGGCCATGTTTGACTGAGTCATCCTCACTTGGCAATGGTGTGTCAGTGTTGCTGCTTGTTGCTGCATTCACTCTCACCATGGGTTCTGCTGTTACTATAGGATCACTAGGAGGTGGTGGGATCCTGTCTCCATCCTGGAGGCCTTTAATGAGGCCCATCAGCTCAGTGTACCTGTCATCTCCTCTTGTCTTCTCTTCCTGTAGTTTTTTGTCTACAGCCTTGACCTCTGTATCAAGTGCTTTCACGTCGGTCTGAACTGTGATCAGTTCCTGCTTCACCTCATCTGTGGCTGTTACACAGCTTTTAATCTGGACCTCTAGACTCTGGAGGCCTCTTGTGGTTTGCTGGTGTTGGCCTGTTAGTATAGAGGCCAGCTGATCCAGATTAGTGACTTTCGGTAGTCCACCGTCGCCTGCTGTCCCGGTTCCTAAAACCCCCAACGGAGCTCCGCTGATGTTTGGGAGCGGCCGAGGGGAATCCTCGCGTGACGTCATCGGCACGGCGCCTGACCCACTTTCAGCGTTCGGCGGGGGAATCCCTGCCGCAACTTCACCATTCGGTGACTCGTCTGTACTGGAACTGGGTAGGTTCTGTCTGCTTAAATCTTCATAATCATCTGATCTAGACTTCTTACCCTCCTGGATAGAGCTGGGACTCGTCGAATCCGTGGAACTAGACACTTTGCGTTTGTTCCCGTGCGGAGAGTCAATTGGCAGTGGTTCGGCCATTTTGTGTTGTTGTTTATCTTGGCAACGCCGACAGACGCAGTGTATTCCTACGCGCGCGCGTCACTTTGCCAACTTTGAACTGTCTTTTTTATGATAATAACAACATTAATGATTCCGTAACTGCACATGCAGGTTCTAGGTGGACTTACGGTGAGTAGCCAGCTCAGATTCCAGTATCCTCTACTTGATAGTCCCTACACACTACATTTTCGGAGGAGCCTCTCCCAGGGTAAACCTACTCGTTAGCCATGACGTCACATATATTAATAGTTGCATCTATTCAGGTACAATGTCAGATTAATTTGAATGGATAGCCATGCTTGCACATCGGTTTGCTTTAAAACCCTTAAAGGCAACACATCAATTAAATCTAAGGCTGTGTCTCACGACCTTGGAACAATGTTTTTGCCTCTGACCAGGTGCCGTCTCTGACCAGGTGCCGTCTCTGACCGGCTTGGCTTGATAAGGTCAAAATACTAACAGCAGGGGGCTACTTAGTAATTATAATTATAACTATGATTATATAACGACCGCCATAACGTTTTTCCGAATCCTTATATATGAGTATAATTCTTTTTAAAACACCTTTTTCTGACACCTGGTCAGAGACGGCAACCGGTCAGAGACGGCACCCGATCAGAGACAAAAACATTGTCCCAAGGTCGTGAGACACAGCCCTAATAGCTTTACTATAGTAATACATCGGTTGAACTTGAATTATTCCATGGGAAAGTATCATTTGATTTTAAAGCCTTACCATGAAAACACATCATCTAAAATACACATAATTTAATATTTATCCGATTAATTCAAAGGTATTACCATGGCGTTTTATCATTTGATTGTATTTCTTGCTACAGTGGCAGCTTATCAGTATCAGAACAACTTTATGGAAAAATTATATTGATAAGAAATACAATAGCATCTTGTCTTTGTAATAATTATGACAACACATACCAAACTCAAACTTAATAAATTGATCTCACATCTGAACATGATAAGGGTATGTATGATCAGGAGAGCGCCTCCCTATTCTGTCCTCTCATTACCACACCATACTCTACCAGTATCACTCACACAGTAGGACCATGGTGTGGGGCTCCCAGAACTATGCCTTTACTGGCACCCAGGATGAATTCACCTTCCCCAATGTCAAACTGCAAAGGTTCAGCTCAGAAACAGGAAGCACAATACAAAATACAGAAAATACCCCAGACAGGACTCTAGAGGATTCTATTGAGAAGGATGAGGAGGATAATGATGTTCCTACTTTCAGAGCCAGTAGACTGGTGATCATAGAACCGAGTATGATAATGGGGTTTATGATCCATATGGCTAATTACAGTCTCATTGGGCAGTACATCTACTATGCTATAGGTGAGAAGTACAACCTGACAGCTATAATGGCTGGTGAGGCAGGTAGTAATGTGACAGGAGGTGGAGGGGGTGACACGGGGTGTGGAGGAATAGAACAGAACAAGAACTCTACGGCCTATGTCTTACAGCAGAAGACACAGGCAGAGGCAGCAAGGTTTAACCTCTATATTGACATAGTCACTGACGTACCCGGATTCATCGTCATACTGTTTTTTGGTAAGTGCTTTCTAAAACTAAAACTGATTATTAATTTTATAACCCCTCTATTAAACATCCCATGGGTAGGAGCTGCTTTCTGATCTTGAAAACCTGAGAATAGCCTACTGCCCTGCCCTTCTCAAACAAATAAAAAGGGGAAGAAAGGAAAAAGAAGGAAATGTGAAGTCTTCCACCCATACTGTTTCTTACAATGCCTCAGCACTTCTAAGGAAGGCTTGGTTACTAATAAACAGTATGTAGATGCTTACTTTAAATCAGCTGTTAATACCTCAGAGATATTTCAAGACTCTATCTGTAATCTTCTTATACTAGGGCAGTAAACCACATGTTCACACCATTTTACTTTTTCTGACCAATATCATGTAAACATGCATAAACATACATCAAATTTTTCGTGTAGCATAAGACTTTAGAACCTGGGAATAAAATGTGACTGTACACAGCTCCCCTTTTCATTAGGTTTTTTCCTTTATTGGTTCTGTTGACTACATTGATGGAAACTCATGAAATAATGATGCAATGTAGAGATAGAATCTAGAATTTGGACCCCTTTGAATTCTATGTTATAATTTATTTTGATGCAATTTACATTTTTTTGATAATCATGTAATAAGATGTAATCTATCAGCAACTTGATATTTTATTAGACACTATATTAATGCTTTTAGGCCGTCTGATGGACCAGATGGGACGTAAGATCACACTACTGCTACCGCTGGTCGGTCTGTCCCTCCGTGCCCTGATGTACATCTTACAACAACAACTCAACCTGCCACTTGAGGTCAGCTTGTTGTCATCTCAATTACAGGGAAAGCAATAGATATTGAAGTTACATAAGAGTGCATAGATTCTTTTGTGAGATAAATAAGTTATTTTTAGGTGAACCAGTCATGTATACGTTTAAAGATAATTCATCTTCTTCTTTTAAAAAAAGAGGTCAATCAAAAAGGCTTGCAGCGATGAGGTATTGATTAGATCAGATGAAAAGGTATTGGGGAAGTCAAATATTATCCTATATTACCAATATTACTAGCTTAATGGGGTTATTGTTTTTATTTCCAGGTCCTGTTGCTAACAGGAGTTGTAGAGTCTAGTACAGGAGGGATCAGCACCTACATGACTGCAGGGTATGCTGTCCTCATAGATACGGTCAGTAAGAGGGAGCGAGCTCGACGGTTAGCCATCCTTGACGTGAGCCTGATGTTTGCCATGGCATTGATGAGTTTTCTGATGGGAATGATGATACAACACCTCGGGTTCTTCTGGCCATTTGTGATGGTAGTGGCTGGACACATGTTGAATATAATCTATGTGATCTTCTTTGTGCCGGAAACGGGAAAGACAACAGGAAAGTGTGACGGGATATCACTGAGATACATATTGGACTCATTTAAGGTTAGAATTAGAACCCCTCACTATCTTATACCTAATGCCATATTATAATTACCTTTTTGGCAAAGCAGGCTCCAATGGCCATGCTACATAGAATTATGGATTCACATCTCTGTGGCCAGATCCATATTGCACCAAAGAACAACTGTAATTGCTGTAAAATATAGATAAAGGCCCAAGACAGTTGAGTCTGTCTACATTGCTCTTCATGAGTTGACGACTGGGCATATCCCGCAAGGCCAGAGTAATGCAGCCAGGCTTTAATGTTATATGGCTACACTGTATTCCAGGGGTGTGGGGAATATGGCAATTCCAGTACTTAGGATAGTAACTCTTGTATTTAGCATGTAGCAGAATTGAATATATATAAGCAGGAGTAAGACCTCAAAAGGTTCTCAACAAGAAAGGATCAGGCAGCTAGCTAAACCAAGACACTTCATTTCCTCTAATTGTACATACCTTCTGATTGGTTGTAATTGCTGTGCAGGTGGTGCTAAGGAAGAGGGAGGGAGGCAATAGGAAGCTGTTGTTCATCATGGTGGCTGCCTGGATTGTCTTGGGTTTCGGTTTTGCGGCACAAACCCTTGACTCCCTGTACAAACTAAACTCCCCTTTCTGTTGGTCGGCACAAGAATTGGGTGAATATGAGCACATTTTGCATAAGTTAGTCCATATGTGTTTTTTTACCATAAAAATTTACCTGATGAAGCCTACTCGAAGGACACCCCCTTAGAAAAGCACTGAATATGAGACAAAAAAAAAGAAAATTTTTAAAAAGAAAAAGAAAACATGTGAGCACTAATGTATATATGGTAAAAAAATAATTTAGAATTTTTTGTCATTCTACTTGTGTCTTATATATAATTCCAATATTTACATCAATATCTTGATATTTATTCACTCAATCCCGTCTTTACGCCATGGTCACATGTGATCCTTCCCTGATATTAGTGCATTCTTAGAAATTATACTATAATATGGCTATGATAAGTTCTATTTAATATATCTAACATTCAGGAACCTTCATGGCCGTGTCATCGCTGGTGCCTGCATTCCTACAGATGATCTTCGCTCACTTCTTCCTAAAGAAACTAAATGATATCTCTGTTATACTCTTCTCGTTGGTCTTCCTTGCCATCAGTGCTGTCATCACTGGGCTCGCTACTACAGACCTGATGTTGTGGATAGGTAAGTCTTTCTCTGTAAAACAAAAGATCTACAGGACGAAATGTCCTGAATTTTGAAAAACTTCATGTTTATTCCTGTTTTGTGATTAATTCTATTTAAACTGTAGACATGTTTGCGGTGCCTTTGCTATGTGTAACACTGTTCCAAGTGAGTTTAAATGTAAGACTTATTTCTAATATATATATATGCATATTTGCTATATAGGGATGTTTTAGATGAAGGAAACAGGTGGCATCATTACCTACAATTGCATGTGTATTGTCAGGGTGATGCTGGATGATGTTATAGACTGTCTAAAACTGTATTGTATATATGTTACAGCGCCCCTGGTTGGCGCTCCTGGAGGTTTGAACACATCCCTGATGAGGTCGGCCATCTCCAAACTCCTGCCACCAACTGAGCAAGGTAAGTGTAATGCCATGCCCCATTTTAACCCTTTAAGGACGCAAGTTTCTAAAAGTTGAAATTGTCGTCATGATGCACTAATTGCAGTCCTTGTGAGTAGCTCGCCGGAGATGCATTGGTGTATCATGCTGGACATCAAAACTGTAAAATAAGTAATACCATAATGGACTAGGGGTCTCGAATGAGCATAGGTCTCATTCAAGCATAAGCCTAAGACCCCCTAAGACCCCCTACTAGAAGTAAGTAACAACATTTGGTTGCATACTGTACACCACATCATTTTGAGGCCCAAATGCTGTATTGATTTAATTATGTGAAACGTAAACGAGTTCATAGCTGAATACAAAAAGAAGACACTCATTATTAGATTGAATGACACAAACATTTATTGACTAAATACACAAACAATTTGTTCTACAGGCTCTGTGTTTGCCTTCTTGATCGCAATGCAGAAGATCTCTGGTGTGGCTGCATCTATGATGTATAACAATGTGTATGCAGCTACCCTGTACGTGTTTAAGGGCACTATCTACATTATGATGGCAGGGTTTGTCATGGGCACCTTCTGCCTACTGGTGTAAGTATACATGTTACATTATTAATAATCATTCAATGAGTGAATAGGGCCCCAGCTGATCTAGTGTTAAGCACTGAGCAATACAATTACGGCCTTGGCGTCAGAAATTATGTCTGTGAATGAAAAAATGTGCTTGGGGGACAAAAGGTATGCCTTGGGTTTAGGGGATATGAGGGGACAGACATTAGGTCTCAATTTGGTGTAAATTCTAGAATGTAGATAAAGCAATTGTCCATGTCTACTGTACTATTTGCATCAGGAAATAGGTGGTTTGGTGGGCACCTTTTCTTTAGTGGGTGAGAGTTTGGCAGTTGGTGAGTACTTGGCTCCAATCGAAGGCTATGACTGAGGGGATGAAGTGTATGTTGGGGTCAATATGAATTCTTAGCCAGCTAAGATTTTAGCAAGGCAAAAATAAGCTGTAATATTTTTCCGAATTTCAGAGCCTTCAAAATTTTGGCTGCGAAACAGGAGAAAATGGATGCTTTGGTCACAAGTGTGGGTGCCATCCCACAGGAGGAACGAGATAAAGCCAAGATTTAGTACATGATGGGCTATCTGAGACTAATCATCAATTCATATGTACCACTAATGATATAGGAGCAGGACGGATTAAAGATAACAGAGTGCCCTAGTGTAATCTGAGAGTTGTAAATGTGTACAAACTCTTTAAAGATGGATGTCGCGAAAGGCAGTATTTGTCGTCATCAACGCAGCCCCAACAAGTAACTAGTCCTTGCTGAAATGGTGCATCAGGGCTCTTCAGGAGTGTATCAACTTTGTATGGTCAGCATGATGCGCTGGCAAATTACTCATCAGCCCCGCATGATGCATCAATGTGGCACTTAAAGGGTTAAGGGACCTACTGACAAAAATGTAGTGCATTAAATCACTATGCCACCATGAAAGGCTACACTTGTTTATTGTACTGGTAGTTAGATGTATAGTAAAGGCATAGTATAAATATATATAAGCTTATATGTGTACATATAGATCTGCATATAAATAGTCTTGTCGCTGATTTTTATGACTTTTTATTCCCCGACCGACTATTTTGTCAGATATTCAGTGAAGCTATAGTCATATGGTATAAACCTAAATTTTTCTGTACATGTAATACAATATACTTGTATATATGGACTTAGGGAGTGGTCATTTTTTAACACAGGGGGGGTGGTGGATTTTAACGCAAAAGATCCCCCCCTCAGGCGGGCTGAAATGGAGTGTAGACGACCCCTTTGGGGTGTAGTAACGCTAAAGGGATCCCCTAAAAGAGGGGTCCAAATTCTTTTGGTCCCTCTCCCTCAAAGAATCTAATTGTTTTGGTCACCCCAAATTCATCAACTCCCCACTATTGTTTACAAAATTTACCACTCCCTTACTCAGGCAATGAAATAAAACTACTTTACTGAGGATGTATCAAAAATGTTAAATAAATCCATGTAAATACATGTTTCATTTCTTTGTATCAATCCTTTCAAAAGTGATAAACATAATAAATAATAATATATCATGGGAGCACAAACAATTTCCAACCATTTGTGGAGGAGAGGGGATAGAAAATGTTCACCTCCTATTGAGATGGGGTGGAAAGTTCTTCTTGATAACTGTCTGAATCACAATGTGTGGTTGGTTTGGGCCTACCTGTGTATGTCTGCCCCAGCTAGTGGGCACAGAATTGTGCAACATTGAATCGACATTGAATCAACATTCACAACCAGTTATCAATGTTGATTCAATGCACTGGATGATATCCATCTGTGTAACCAAGGTCCAAGCTGATGCCATGCACAAAAAATCTAAAAGGCCTGACCCTTAGTCAAACATCTTTTACTGTAACACCTAGCATATAGGCCGTGGCTATTACACCAGTCAGATCGCCAGTGTGGCTAAAAGTAAACGTGAGTTTTTATAAGTATTCTACAGTACTAAATCAACAATTTTCAGACTGTCCCTAAGGCTTATAGGATTTGCCAAAGTCAGCGATGCTGCTTATATGTGAGTTAGGCTTATACCCAAGGTTTTATGGTACCCAGATTATGGTAGATAGGTAGATAAAACTTAGCCGATTGATTTCCCATCTGAACAAGATAAGCGCATGTGAAGTTGATGATGACAGTGCCTCCTTATTGTCCTCTCACTACATACCAAACTCTCCTCACTACATATCAAAGTTTATCAGCATCACCCACACATTAGCATCATGGTGTGGGGCTCCCAGAACTATGCCTTTACTGGCACCCAGGATGAACTTACCCTCAGAAATGTCAAACTACAGAGGTTTAGCTCAGAAACAGGAGGCACCATACAGAATATGGAAAACACCCCAGACAGCATCCAAGAGGATTCACGTGAGAAGGGTGAGGAAGACGAGGATGTTCCTACTTTTAGAACTGGTAGACTGATGATTATAGAGCCCATTATGGTATTAGGCTATATGCTGCATCATTCAAGCTACAACCTTGTAGCACAGTACCTGTACTATGCTATAGGTGAGAAGTACAACCTGACAGCTATAATGGCTGGCGAGGCAGGTAGCAACGTGACAGGAGGAGGAGGGGGTGACACGGGGTGTGGAGGAATAGAACAGAACAAAAACTCTACAGCCTATGTCTTACAGCAAAGGACACAGGCAGAAGCAGCAAGGTTTAATCTATATATCGACATGATCACTGACGTACCTGGAGTTATTACCATGCTCTTCTTTGGTAAGTGCTTAGCATGTCTAAAAGCATATATCCAAAAGTATCCAAGATTTGTAATTCTAGCGAGCCAACCCGGGGGGAGGGCTATGCCAGGTGGACAGACCACAGATTTGTAATTCTATAAATCCCTTTCTCTATATTATATATGCTATACATGTAGAAGTTGCATTCTGGGCTTCTCATAACCTCAGAATACACCCCTTCCCCAAAAAATTAATTAATTATCTTTCTACTGTATCATTGTGTATTTATAAGCCCCCCTCTGCTTATCCATTTGTAGACCCGCGATTATGAATACAAGACAGGTGCTTTCTTCAAGATCAGCTTTTAGTACCGTAAAACCTCGCATATAAGCCTAACTCGCGTACTAGCCACACCCTGACCATAGTAGCAAAAACTCTCATATAAGCCGCACCCTGACACTGGGCCGATCCTATACGGCAGGACGAACAGTTAATGCATGATTAATCCGCTAGGCGCTTATGGTACATCCGCGGCCGGTAGTGGGCCGCTGCTCGGGCAGATTTCACAGCTTGGCCCGAGGCTCACTCAGGGGGTAGGGTAGGTTAAAGGGGGAGGGGGGGGGGGTGTTCTTTCAAGAAGTGAGCACTAAATGCCACACTCACCTATACATACGTCTGTCACACTTCAAACGGCATGCATGGTCATACACTTTGATTCATTTGAACAAAATATGTAACGATGGCCTTATTTTACCTCCCACCTGCATTCACCCAATCACCCTCGCTTCAAAACTACCACCCTACCCCAATAACGATTTCGCAGCCCAGTTTGCTGAGGGTATTCAAAAGGTATGTCCATAACTCTGCTGTGAAATTGTTAGATAACTTAACCCTTGGTTTGACTAATGTTTATTGCCAAAACACAATACTGTTGGAGAAGTAGTTCCCACAGGGTAGCCAGAAGTGAAAGGAAGTGAGGACTGAGGTCACCTCTACCACTCAGATGCATTCAACAGTGTTACACGCCATCATAACTATCATCAGTATTCATCCACATGCATGTGATTTGTATTCACTCGTCTTTTTCAAGCCTAAGAATAATCTAGACTAAGAGGTAATGAGTCCCCTGGAAATCCCAAGGTTACTACCCTTCATCCACCCTCTGTGTGATACATGGATGGGAGGGCTGGAAGGTGTAGGCAGTGCAGGTGTGGTCAAATCTGCCCGAGTCACGGCTGCGGATGTACCATAAGCGCCTGGTGGGAAAAACGTGCACTAACTGTTCGTCCACCCAATCTGACTTGTGTATTAGCTGCGGTTTTATGGTAGCTAGATATTTCAAGAAACTGTACCCTCTGTGTGTATGCAAGACATTTAAAACCTAGAGATAAAACAAAACTGTACAGTACCCCTATTCTTCATAAGGTTTTTCATGTCATCTTTGTCCCAGTGAGTGCTGGTTACTACATTGCTGAGAATTCTCAATTCATAGATAAAATCTAAAATTTTGATCTATGCTGTACCGTTTGAATTTTATTTTATAATCTATTTTAATGAAAGCCACTTTACACTTTATACCAAAATGTATTATGATGCTATCTACCAAGCACTGTGTGTCTCATGATGTATTATATTACTTTTTCTACAGGCCGGCTAATGGACCAGATGGGACGTAAGATCACACTACTTCTGCCGCTGGTTGGTCTGTGCTTCCGCGCTCTGATCTACATCTTACAACAGAAACTCAACCTGCCTCTTGAAGTTAGTTTATCACTATTGATTTCAATTTCAGGGATATTTTTATAGATTGCAAATATTGAATACTGTGAAAGTACTTATATTCACGGGTGTAAATTTTTGCTGAGGTGGCAAAAAAGACTAATTCGCGGGTATTTATTCCATACTGCAACATATAATAATTTCACGGATTTTTCATTTCGGTGAATATAGCGAATATATATACCCAGTGAAATAAAGTACGACTACAGTAATTGAAGTAACATAATAGTAGATAGATTCATCCAGCTGAAAAATATATGCTTAAAACTTTTCTTCTTTTTTTAAATAGAGTAAGGTGAAAAGTGGGCAGGTGGAGGAAAAATATATCAGGCAATGATGAAAGCCAAATGCTGTCCATTACATTAGCATAATGAGATCATTACTGTACAACATAGCCTTTATTTACAGGTGCTGTTGCTCACAGGCCTTGTGGAGTCCGGTACAGGAGGTTTCAGCACTTATCTGACAACAGGATACGCTGTCTTGATTGACACAGTCAGTAAGAGGGATCGAGCTCGGCGGTTAGCCATCCTTGACGTGAGCCTGATTTTTTCCATGGCACTGATGAGTTTCCTTATGGGGATGATGATACAACACCTCGGGTTCTTCTGGCCATTTGTCATGGTAGCAGCTGGAAATATGTTGAATATAGTCTATGTGATATTCTTTGTGCCAGAAACAGGGAAAACAACGGGACAGTTTGACGGGATATCACCAAGATACATATTGGATTCATTTAAGGTAAAAATTACCCCTCATTATCTTGTTTAAATTGCCAGGCTTCAATGGCCATGGCAACATGGAATTATATTTTCTTGTCTCTATGTATCATGGAATATAGTTAAATACATAGAAGAAATCCAATCTACCCAAAAGACTTCAGGAAGATTGGAGTCATTGGTAGATGGTGCCACAGTCTGTGGCAGACAGGGATTCAGTTAAGTAAGGTTTAAATAGCTGGCTTGAACAAAACATACAACTTCATTTTTTTGGGCCACATGTGCTGATTGGTATTAATTACTGTGCAGGTGGTGTTTAGGAAGAGGGAGGGAGGCAACAGGAAGCTGTTGTTCATCATGGTGGCTGCCTGGACTGTCTTGAATTTCGGTTTAGCAGCACACATCCTGGACTCCCTCTACAAACTCAACTCCCCATTCTGTTGGTCAGCACAAAAATTGGGTGAATTTAAGTTTATTTTGCATAAGTTAGTCCATATGTTTCTTTTACCATCAAACTGTTTGAATAAAAGTTGTATCATTCTAGTTGTGTGTATTATATTATTAACATATAATCCCTTCTTTAAGCCATGGCTAGATTGATCCTTCCATTAATTCAATTCCTGCATTTTTACAAATTAGGCTATAATATCAAAAATTGATATGGCTGTGTCTATAGGTTAAGCTATATCTAAAATATCTGACATTCAGGAACATTCATGGCCGTGTCATCGCTGGTGCCTGCGTTGCTACAGATGACCTTTGCTCACTTCTTCCTGAAGAAACTAAACAACATCTCCGTTATCCTTGTCTCCTTGGCCTTTCATACTGCCAGTACCATCATCACGGGACTCGCTACCACGGACCTCATGTTGTGGATAGGTAATATCTGCAAACAAAAGACCTACAGGATGAAATATCCTGCATGGAAAATAACTTCATGTTTGTTCTTGTGTGATTAATTCTATCAACAGTGTTGGAAAGCTTACAGTACATATGGTGTGATGGCGCTGTTCCAATTGTGTTTGCATGTATGACTAATAATTATTGCATGTTAAGATTTGTATAGGTAAAGGGAAAAGGACAATCTCATGAAAGGAAATAATATTGTGACTATAACACAGATATGTTAATCATGTGTATGATAATATCTGCAATGCTATTGCTGGATGATGTTAATGACTGTCTGTTGTGTATATGTTACAGCACCCCTGGTGGGTACTCCTGGAGGCTTGAGCCCGTCTGTGATGAGGTCGGCCATCTCCAAACTGCTGCCACCAACTGAGCAAGGTGAGCATTCATGCCACACTGCATCTTAAAATCCCAACTGTAAAATAAGTAATACATGTACCGTAATGGCCTGTTTAAGAGCGGATGTCTCAAATGAGTGCAGGTCTCATTTGAGCACAGGTGTAAGACCCCCTTGAAACCCAAAAACTCCCTTTAAAAGATTTCATCTAAGGGCAGGTCCTTGTATAAGCACAGGGGCTAACAGGAACTTGAATAGCATAGGTGCGCTTAAACAGGCCATTACGGTGAGTGCCTCTAAAAGGCATAGACCTCTCCTTCTGTGATATTCTGACTAATAATACCCAGAAAGGGCCTGGTAAACTCTTAACTACTAGAACAATAACTGGTTAATACCTTACTGTAAACATATAGACATTCATGGGTAGCATTTTTGCAAAAAGATCCGTGTATACTTAAGGCATACTGCAGCATACAGAAATTTCCAAGATTTTTTATTTCTGCCAATTCCGCAGTGAAATAAATTACAACCACAGTATATGGAAAGAAGACTCCATATTATTAACTCAAATGAAACAAACATTTTTTGACTAAATACATGAACAATTTGTTCTACAGGTTCTGTGTTTGCCTTCTTGGTTGCGATGCAGAAGATCTCTAGTGTGGTTGCATCTATGATGTATAACAATGTGTATGCAGCTACCCTGTACGTGTTTAAGGGCACTATCTACATGATAAGTGCAGGGTTTGTCATGGGCACTTTCTGCCTACTGGTGTAAGTATACATCTTAGGTGGTAAATACTCTTTCAATGAGTGATTGGGCTCCAGATGATCTAGTGTAAAAAGCCTTAAAGCCTTGAGAAAGTATGCCTGGAGGTTCAAAGTTATGCCTGGGGTTTAGGAAGTTGATTCAGGCAAAAAAAAAGGGGGGGTGTTTCAGGCAACCCGACCCTAGATTCAAAAAAGGGCCAACCATAGCATTTTTTCTCCAATTTTTGGGATTTTTCTTTTTGTAAAACGTCATTATTTTTCAGAGTTGAGTTAGTACTAGTTTAAGAGGTCAGGTAATGTGCCTGTGGTCCAGGTTCTACATATACATGTATCTGAGTGTCATGTATAACCCAATGGGGGGGGGGGGGGGTGGTGTCAAAGGCTTTGGCTGGGGTAATAAAGTGTGTTTTGTAGTCAATATGCAATCTTGGCCAATTATAAGAAATGATTTGGGTGATGCAAAATTAAATTGTAATATTTATTTTCAATTTCAGAGCCTTTAAGATTCTGGCTGCAAAACAAGAGAAAATTAACGCTTTGGTCACAATCCCGGAAGAGGAACAAGATAAAACCAAGATTTAGTACTGGGTACATCATGTTCCCGGGTAGAGACTATTCACATGTAAATGATGTAGGAGCAGGATGGATCAAAGATAAATAACATCATGCGAATTGACTGGGGCATTACACTCGCACACCTGAGGTTCCCTATATTAAGGTAGATTGTTTGACACTCTGCAATATCCACCATTGTTTTCGGACTGCCCCCTGTGAGATGTCTAGTGGATTATTTTCTGCTTCAGTTTATGGCTTATTCTCGTGATTAATAATAAGTATTCCTCAATGTACTATGCATCTCCTAAATTTTGTTTCACTTTATATCAATACTACTACAGTTATATTTGTTCCTGTTGTGTTTTGATAAACCTGAAGAAGGACTACTTTGTTCCGAGATGTTTGTTTGTATTACATTTATTTATCCTGGCAAATATATGTGGCCTGGTAGACCGTATTGTTACATATACCAGCATTTCCGATGAGCGGATGTGATAAAGGCAAATAAGCCTTGAGAATGTGTATGATAAGAAATCCACATTTTTAGTGCATGTTCCTACCATCTATACCTAGCTTTTCTGACTCGCAATATTATAAATCAGTTTGTTAGAATTTCATATTAAAGCTAATCACCTTCATTGGGTCAATAGTAGGCTAGTATACATACTAGATCCTCTTTTCTTTCTTCAAAGTAGAAGGGCAAAGAAGAGGGGATAGAGCCCATGCTAGGTAATAGCAATGGATAGAGGTAAGGAAGAGTTGGAGAGGTCTAATTTTCTGGAGTTTCTTTCAACATTTAGTTAAAGTATAACTAAACATAATATATGGCTTATAAATGCTGATGTGTTTCATAAGAAACAACCCCCCCCCCCATATGGTAAGTATATTTATGCAAGGGCTTACATGAAGATGTTATAAATATATATATATCAAACAGGCAGGGTGCGCTGGGTGTGTGTGCAGTATGGGAGCCTTTTGGGTGGCTACATGGTTGGGGGGGGGGGGGTCAACGCTTAGCCCTGGGGATACTTTAGTATCTGGTAAGGTCTTAATCGTATTGTAAGGGCAGTGGTTACCGAACCGACCCAGTAACGTACGGCGCTGTTAGATTGTCAGAAGGGGAAGTAGCTCAGTGGTAGAGCACTTGGCTCCGGAGTCAGGGGGTCGTGGGTTCGAGTCCCGCTTTCTCCAGACGATTTTTCCGCGACTGTTACACTGGTGGAGAAAGCGAGCGCACTCGCTGGTACGGTTGACTTAGACGGTTGGAGCATCCCAACTTGCTGGGGATTGGCCACCTGCTGGCGGTTGGTAGTTGGAGGAGCAGGTAGTGAAGAGTTGGTTCCCAGTACGGGCAGTTGGAGTTCAGCATGGAGTCAAGTCAACAAATTGGCTGGATCGGTTCGGCACTGTGAGCTTCTATCATTGGCTGCTACGGGGCATGATAGAGGCTGGGGGAGCTGTGTAAGGGCAGTGGTTACCGAACCGACCCAGTAACGTACGGCGCTGTTAGATTGTCAGAAGGGGAAGTAGCTCAGTGGTAGAGCACTTGGCTCCGGAGTCAGGGGGTCGTGGGTTCGAGTCCCGCTTTCTCCAGACGATTTTTCCGCGACCGTTACAGTATCTTCATATATACCGTCATTCCATTGGTTGAACTGCTCATCGTCATCAATGGCCCTTGTCTCTTTATTAAAGGAGTTCCACCTCACGGCCAGCCTATAAATACTCAATGTTTTCCCTATACATGGGATTTTGGGGCCTTTAGTAGTAACTCTAAGAAGCCTTTCGTCATGGGCCCTGGTTCTTATGGGTCTTCTGTCTATCAATTTAACATTGAGAGATGGCTTAAAGGCCTTATATGAGAGAAGATGCTCTCTTATATCTTCCAAATAGTTAAGTTCAGCTACTTTTAACAATTGTTAAGTGTTAAAAGTGCCTCTGTGACGGAGAGCTGTTCTTAACCCTTTATTTATAGCATGTTGCAATTTTATGATATCAGATATGTGTCTGATTAGCAACCATAGGCCTATAGCAGATATCCCCATAGTCAATTACAGGGAGCATCATGTTATTAAGGACTGCTGCCTTTTCAGTCATATTCTTCCTCGCATGCCTAAAAAGATATTTTTATGATCAATATTTCTCTCTAATATGTTAATGTGCCTCTTAAAGTTAAGTTTATCATCTAGCGTCAATCCAATGTATTTGTCTGTAGGGGCAAATTCTAGGCCTACCGTATCATTATCTATTTTCAGAGTGGGTTTAATCCATAAGTTGTCCAGGGTTTTGGTAGAGAAATTCATAGCTTTGGTCTTCTTAGTATTAAGTGAGCGTTTATTATCTTTATTACCTGAATTGATTTTTCAGCCTATTCAATGTAGGTATCCCCACAGAGCCATGGTCTTTTCTTGGTAAGGGAGTGCTCATTTTTTAACAACAGGGGGGGGGGGGCGGTGAGATTTCGAGCGGAGCGCGCGAATTTTTTTCACCCCCCCCCAAGAGGGGTTGAAATTTTTTACCCCCCCGGCAGGCCGAAAATCGTGCGCGTTCGCGCCCCTTTGTAGCATAGTAATGCGCGGGCTTTTCCCCTCAAAACAGGTTGAATTTTTTTTACCCTCCCCCCCCAGAGGGGTCTAAATTTTTTACCCCCCCCCCCCCCCGGTCAAGAGGTCCAAATTTTTTACACCCCCCCCCCCCCCCAAATCCACCACCCCCCCCCCCCCTGTTGTTAAAAAATGAGCACTCCCTAACTGGAGGCGGGAGGCAGAAGAAACCATTTAGAAAAGGCTCTTCATTTAGAAAACCATAGGCGGGAAACTTGTAGTTCTCTGGTTTGCCGTCAGTCGGCAGCACCAGACCGGAAGTGGCAGATGGCGCTGTGTGCGTCGGGAACCGGCGCGCCATATTGGGACACCTGACTCCGCATGCGACTAAACTCACGCCGACAAAATGGCTTCATACACCAAAGATAAACTCAAGAGCATCCTCACAAACCATAGCATCGCCTTCCCAAAGGACGCCAAAAAGGATGTGTACCTGGATTTGTACCGGACGCACGTAGAATCACAGGAGCGGTCCGAGTTCTCCAGCGACGATGAAGTGTCCATCTCCCGTTCGCCGACCAAACGCAACAAGGTGCGTACGGACGCCGTCCGAAACCCTCATCAAAAACACAGAAAATATCCGAATACCTTTACAAAATTTAATATTCACAACCAGATATCAGTTCCTTATGTATTCCTGGCTTTGAATGTATCAGAATATATCTAGATCATGTTTTATTTCAATTAGAAACTGTAATAAATGGCAGTGGTATCGAGTCCTGTCGTGGTTTTGGCAGGGGTCCAGCTATTTTGAACTCATCCCGTCTCCAGGCCGATCCCCCGCCGCGCACCCCTTACGTAACTTACGTAGACTATGCGGGGCGAGTGGAGGAGTCGTCCTTGACCCGTGTCAAGGTCAGTAGGTTGGGATTCCCGCTGTTTTTGAAGTTTTTTTTGGTGATGACAGTTTTCTTCTAAACGTGGCCGAGACGTTTCCCTTCCTCCGAATAACTTCACAATAAGAGTCCAGACCGTCCCAGGACTGAAGACTCGAAACAGGTGTAGGTTGGAACTGTGACATGAACTTGCACTTGATTTGTGTGAACTGTGACATTTTTGATTTTGCGCTGAAGACTGAAATTATTTGATATTCCATTGGAGTTGTCAGTTGGAATCCTTCATTCCTTGTGACTTCGGCTTCAGCTCTGCTGTCAATGTATTGTCATGATTTACGTAGGTGGACACTTCTACCCCGGTACCTGGGGTAGAACGCCTTTGTGCTAACCAAGTCAATCTGGCAGAGTAGCTGTTTTGACTGAAATATTCACTTTAGCCAGTGTAGGCCACTGTACAGACTAATGCTTCCAGCCACATGTCCCTCAATGTATTCTCACCTGTTCACCATCCACAAGATATTGATCCAAATACATAAATATATCTGTATTAAATCCTGGCTTTGTTTGATGCCAACTGCACTCCTCATGGGTACTCTTCCCACCACTCCTCTGCTTCTAAAATAAAAACATGTAACATATGATACACTAACATTGACATATTTGCAGCAGTATTAGTCTGCTGGGCATGTGGCGTATCTTTTGGATAATAGGATTGAACATTTTGAGGGACTGACAGTGAGTACATTAATTCATTGATGAGAATAGGTACCCCAGAGGAGCGCTGCGCTCCCGTGAAAAGGCCCAAATCTCAGAGCATAAGAGCAATCTTTACATGCTCTTCACAGCCAGACCGATAATCATACAGCAATAACAGACCACTTATCGGAAAGATATGGATCACCTGGTCCCATCTATCATCAGTGCTCTCAATTTTGTGCAGCCTTAGTCTATGAAAATTGGTTTTTGCTGAAAGCTCATTTCCTATCATTTAGACACTTTGTCACCTGTTTTCTACCAGGCTATTTTCCTAACTTTCCTTTCCAGTGGTCTTGCGATGACACCATGGGTTGGACCTATACAATATGAGCACCTTTGGATAGCTATGATTCAAACCTTTATTTGTATCCCCGGCACAATTATGAATAAATTTTATTGAAATTATGGCTGCAATAATAATAATAAAACATCTTAAATGGACAAGGAATTCTCAAAAGAATTGATTGTGCCGCACCATGCCATAAAGCTCAGATTATCTAGAATATCAATGTTGAAACAGCTATGCAATTCGATGGATGGGGCCGATGTGAGACTAAATCTAGGAAATAATCTTTGTAAAATGATTATGATCACCCTCTGGCCATGTCCTAGATTTGGTAGGTGTATGCACTGTCAGTGTATGGGAGCACAATTAGGTACAGGCCCTCAATACAGACCCACATTCCAGGAAGTGAAGGGAAAGAATATAGCTTAGAGTCAACAAAATTGCAAGAAAAAGTTTCTTATATGGTTCTTACCCAGCTAACAAATAACATTTTCCTAACGGTTGGAAAACATTTGCAGGAGGTTTGCAAACGTTTGTAAAAACGTTTTCCCAATGTTTGGAAAATGTTAAAACGCTGACCAAAAATAATGTTTTTGAAATGTCTGTAGCCCTTGTCATTGTTTTCATTGTAATAGAGAGAATTGGGGGTTTGGGGCATAAAAGAGTTTAGCCCTCCTGAGGGGGGGGGCAGTGTGTAAAATTCTGACCCCTCTTGAGGGGGAGGGGAGCTAAAAAAAAGTAAAGCCCTTTTCTTTTTAGCAAACAAACTTTTTTGTCTCACAGTCAGCTCCACCAGAATTCGAACCTACAATGGTGTTCCCCTCAGATCTGAAGTCAGACATGCTAACAATGAGGCCAAGGGGCCAATGTACCTTTTGAAGGTCTGTGGTGGGTTTAGAGGAACCTTAGCCAGTATGTACCACTGCCTGAATGAACCACTGTCAGAATGTACTGTCACCTGTTTGTAATGTACTACTCAAATGGTCGGAATCTAACACTATGAATGGCAGAATGGCAACCAGGGATGAGGGGGACAGGGGTGCATAATAAAACTTATACCCTTCAGGAGTCTTAAGTTTTTCAGGAATAAAGAGTAATTCGATAAATCTGACTGGGAGAAGTGGTAACCATCAGCTCCCTGATAGGGACCTTTAGCAAACCCGACGTAGCTCATTTAACCCAGATGCATCCTATGCCTTGAGCACTGCTACATCTGCGTTTTATGAGCTTTCAAGTGGTTGCTAAAGGTCCATATTAGCCCCCTCCCTGTTCCCCACACTCCCTGGTAAAATGGAATATGGTACCAGGTGTTTCGACTCTAGTACATAAAACTCAAAATAAGGTTGATAGAATAGATATTTTCATCTGTCTCTCTCTGTCTCTCTCTGTCTCTCTCTCTCTCTATATATATAGTGAAAGTGAAAACCAATATTCAAACTTATTTTGCCATTAGTTTGACTGTAGTGCCTTTATTTACCGGACTTACTGCAGGGGCCAGGTGCACTCATGCATGGCAGAGGACAGGTGAATGGGGCTAGCAGCCACCACCACTCCACTCCCACTACCTGTGTATATGTTTACTATAAAACCAAGCTAAACACCACTTTGTAATCTATATTATTTTCTATAGTTTAAGCATTATGATACCAACCCTGCTTTCATTATGATCTAAAATAGACTCCTAAGATATAATTGTGTGCTGACTTCCATGGTAGAGTAGGGGAATCGAGCAGATGGTGGAATTTCAATACAACCACCCCTTCCTTAAAAGGGGGATCTGCCCCCCAAAAGTGCAAAATTTATTTGTGTTCCTTTATCCATAGAAATATATAGGCTCTGAGAAATTTGGAAATTTTTCTTTTTTTTGGGGGGGGGGGGTTTGGGGGGCGGATTTTTTTTTGGGTCCTCTCCCAAAATCTCTTCTCAAGATATACTCTGTTTCAAATTTCAAGACAATCCGACCACTGGTTGTGATTCTATCGCCCTTTTTATGGGATGGGCCTGCAGGTGACCACTGGCTTATGATTGGGACAAGGCTGTAAATAAGTGATTTTGTCATTTTTAAACACCAGAAGGTCATTAAATCTCAATGGGAATGTGATGAAAAAAAATTCAAGACACTCTTTACCAGTTGTACATATGTTTTCCACAATATAAAGGTGCTCAGCCTAAAACCCTTGAAGTTGTATATGGCCTGAAAATGGAAGAATGCCTATTTTCACAAGCTTTTCCTGTGCAAAGTAGCATTTTGAGGGGCATATCATGTCAAGTTGTGTGCAAACAGATGTCATACCAAGATCATTTCCCAAAGGGAGCATATGGTTTATCATGAAATTGCTATCAAGCACAATCTGGCTGTGTTATATTTGATGTATAACCAACCTAAAAATGCTCAATTGGCCCATTAGGAAAAAAAGACAAATGTAAGGTAAAACTTTTTTTCTTAAAAAATTCATAATAAATCAACCGTTCAAAGGATCTCAACATAACTGATGTCCTTCCTTCGCAATCTTTTCAAGCTTTCTAACCACACTATTGCCGAATCTCTAGGCCATTTATCTTCAAAATACCTGTGGTACCTAATGAGAACAACACCCTGTAGTCCCACCATCGGATCCCTATGACATGTAGCTGCTGTCTGGCACAGTAGCACCAGATGTGTCAGATTAGATTTATCCGGCTAACCGTTAGCAGCGTTACCTAACTACCGGGTACTGCTATAAAAAAATATAGATCTACACTAAGACGGGTGGTAAAGTCTCTGAGACTCGAGTCTCAATATTAATAGTAAATATTAAATGAAGGCCTACAAATTGACAAGTTTCCATGGTTCCGGTCAATCTAATTCCAGAAAGGTTGAGTATAAAGAGTGGTATCCCATATTTATTAAGGGGGGGGGGGGCAAAAAACGCTTGTCAAAGTGCCCTTGTTTGATCCAAATTTAGGTACCAACGATATGTAATGATGTAAATCTGCCTCTCCCTTGTTAAATTGAAATAACAGTGATATTGATGATATAAATAATTCTCACATGACATCAGTGATCAACATCTCTACTTCAGAAATAACTTGCCAAGAAAATGTTCATTTTTGATCTCACTTTAACATTTTGTCAATATTATTGAATGGTAGACAGTCAGTTATGATGCATCTAAAACGTCCATTATTTCCCACAGAAAAAGCCCGGTCTGCCCAAGAAGTCGTCAACCTTGCTGCTTGACGAGCCGGTGATGAACGGAGGAGGAGGTACGATGGACGTGAGTCGACTGTCGGACGACGAGCTCCGCGACCAGCTGAAGGCACACGGTGTGAACCCCGGCCCCATCTCAGGTCAGTTTGTGTTTACTATGCCTTATCTGTGAAGGCTGCAGTCAGGTATTGTTATCTTGACAGCAGGATCAATAAAACTGGGACAGATACACACTACTCTGGTGTGTGTGTGGGGGGGTTAAGGCTTCCTTGTATACAGGTACCGTATGTATAGTTTCAGGAAATGATTCTCACCTATGTCACAGAGACGAGTGTAGCCCTTATCTGGCTGATCTCACACCCGATAAGAGGATTAGAGAGGGGTTAGATTGAACAGGCAATGTATGGGGTTAAAATCGCAAGAGATCTAGTTTTACCTTTAACAAAATGCATTGCAAAATCTGACAGATATTCAAAATATGATTTTGAATTGAGATGCACTATTTTATAATACAATTATTTGAAAAGAAAATTGGCAAATGGGTGACTTCCTATTTCTTTGCCTATACCTAGGTGTAGACCCTTTGCCCTGTCCATAGCAACAAGGCTTCTGCTCCCTATTTAACGAGCTCCCCGTTTATTTATCGTCATGATGCACAATCACAACAATGCTGCATTAATGCATCGTTTGATACTTCGGAATTAAACAATCTGTATGGCCGGCCTGATGCATTAATACTGTTCAACAAAAGGGCATCGTCCAATGATAGACAAGCCCAGAATATAAGGAAATTGATCTTGATTGGTCTGTGTGTATGCAGTCTCGGTCTCCCATCCCAAACCTGCTCTGTTCCCTCTGCTATGTATATGGGAGCAGAGCTTATTTTCATTTGATACACAAAGTCATATGCGCCAGATTGGTGGCGCAAATGGGCCAACATTAGAGAGATTCATATCAAGATAAAAGGGGTAATTGAAGTTACTGGGACAGCCTGCTCCCAGGCCACAACTGGTAGGATCGAAGCTGGCCGAGGCTGGTGTATATGTATGTCATGAGGGTGCCCTAGTTCACAGCACGTACCATGTGGTGCAGTATTTAGTCCAATTAGACCCATGTACTAGACCCTACACCTCCCCAGGTGGGGTCATCCCAGGGTAATAGATGCCTCCTACACAGCATGCTGTTAACACCTGGAGGCACCTCACCATCAACCTGACCTTGGACCCCTTCTCTACTTGTAAATATACCGTAATTACCCGTTCAAGCGCAGGGGTCTCGAAAGAGAGCAGGTCTCGTTTAAGCACATTTCTTGGAGCCCCATGAAACCCAAAATCTCTCATTGAAATGAAAAAAGCGCACTTAAACAGGCAATTACAGTACTGTGTTGCACCCAGGTCACCAGGGTAGGTCAACCTGCAGCCGGGGGCCAGCATTGGGCATTTCTTGCCAACAACAGAATTCTCTTCTTGGTATTGGTCACTTCTGGCCCCATGAACCCGTTAAGGACGTGATTATGCCTCAAGGTTCATGTTTATTTGTTGTCATGATGCATTAATGCAGCGCTGTATTGGTGCATCATGCTGACCCCTTTGTTAATTGTCTAATATAAGTGTTTATTGGCTTTAGTTTTATCATTATGAATTAAAAACTACGCATTATGACATGACACTATAGTTAAACATGACATTGGTATAAATAGTAGACAAATGGCGCGGGTTATACACAATTAATTGTAAGGTTGGGAGTACCACACTGGGCCAGCACTTAACAATGAGCTGCTAAATAAAATTAGAGAACCCTTCATCACAAGGTAAAGGGATCACCAATGTAGGCCGGGGACACATCCCCTTGAAAGGCGATGAAATTTAATAATAATTTTTTTTTTTTTTTTTAAACTGACACTGATTAGTGCTTTAGGTTTTACGCTTTCATTTAAGGCAGATCGGGAATACAGTTGTTGAGGCCAGATTGGCCGTACACACTGCAGGGGGGGGGGGGGTACATGATTACTGAAGCCCCCTCCACTGCTACTGCTAGCACCAAAGCAGGTTAAATGGATTACTATGTAGGCCATGTACACATACAGTGATACTGTTTGTACAGAGTGGACGCTTTGTAAGCTTTAGGTTTTACAGCGTTATGCACCCTACATGTGGACTTAGCTAACACAGTTACAACCACGATCAAGTCTCGCGTATAACCTCCACCTCAATACCTAGAAGGCTAGGTTATTGACTCAGGTTTACTCTGAGTCTTGTGCGACGGGTAGCAGGGGGTCTCTCAGCTTAAAATTTAAAACAGCTGTCATTCCTTCAAAATTGGAGCTTTTTCTCTCAATTTTGTGTCATTAGATGCGGTACAATGTTGTCCTTCCTATGTAATCGCGCTTTAATCCATTTTCAAACGCTTCCCCCTGAAAAGCATGATTTTAATTTTGTGTCTAAAATGGTGGTAATTTGCTTCAGCATAGAGCCCTATGGGAGCCTGTAGATAACCCTTGACATTTAACAGTTACATATTGAACGGCCTCAGTGCTAAGTCAATGGGACAGATCTCGGCAGCCGACCAAACCGGGGTGAGACACTTTTTTTCAGCAAGCTTTGACTGGATCCAATGGTAATTTAACACAGGGAAGTACTACACTATTTCCCAAAGGAGATGCCATCCTATATCATATACTAGGCCCAACATACGCTGCAGTATGTTAGATACCGGTATGGTAATTTAATGGTAATTTAATATATATGTTGCTGTCCAGTCTTGTTCAATACATGACAAATATTTTGAGAACAAAAACAGACAACCCTGTAGTACCATATAGCTCAGACCCTACTAAGCACTATTCGCTGTTACTTACAATATGGACATGGGAGCTTTTTATTCAGTGTGTGTCTGACATAGACGTGAGAGGACAAAAGACATAGATAGCCAAGATCGGGGGACATGAAAATTTGAATTTGGGCCTAAGAACCCCCCCAAAAAAAAGTCAATGTCCACATTTTTTTTGAGTATACCCTTTTTTTGCGCGGCTTGCCTCACTCGGTGTGGCTTTCTTAGGGCACCTGCGTCATGCGACCTATAGGTTGTGTGGTGCAGGCCTATAGGTAGTTGTGAGTTCCTGACTTGTGACGCACAATTTGGGTATGCTATCCGAAACAGTCCAGCCAGGATATAATAGAGGGAGCAATGGATGGATATGGATAGTGCACTAGGGTAAACCAAAGGTGCTGAATTCATTTCTGTTATGTGTAGGATGATATCTAGGTCGGAAAAAGGTCAAAATCAAGGTCAAAGGTCACATCTTTAAGAATCCCATTAATACAAGAGTGCACCCTTTCTCTTTCTTACTATGATAAATGATACATTTCCCTTCACACCTCTACCTGACCCTGAGTCTAGTTAACGGGGGAAGGGGAAGGGGAAGGGACTCGGGGGTGAGACTCGGGGGTGGGACTCGGGGTTGGGACTCAGGGGTGGAACTCGGGGGTGGGACTAGCGGTTGGGACTCGGGGTTGGGACTCGGGGTTGGGACTCGGGGTTGGGACTCGGGGTTGGGACTCGGGGTTGGGACTCGGGGTTGGGACTCGGGGTTGGGACTCGGGGGAGGGACTCGGGGTTGGGACTCGGGGGTGAGACTCGGGGGTTGGGACATGGGGTTGGGACATTAGCTTGGGATTTGGGGATGAACAATATTATTATATGTATACTCCTATATGATGATACTACATTTCCCCCCGAACCTGAGTCATTTGTGATGCAGTCACACGTTCGATTTTTGAATACTCCAGATCTGTAATTGATAGTCCTCCCGTACCAATATACCAGATCTGGTTTCTGAATATTCCTGTACTGTACTATACTTCCAAAAATCCTCGTACATTATTTTGAATACTAAACCCTTTCCCAAAACTGATTATTAACATATTCTGTATCATCTCGTACGCAAGAAAGGATATACATTGTACTTTTAAATATTTCTTAAAAAGTAAATGGAACATGAAACTGAAGAGAAAGTTACTCCCTCCATTCACACTGGTATATGGATTTCATTTTTGAAAAGAAATTGTGCAAACGAGCGGAATTTTATCATGAAGAATTTATTTTTGTCTGGATTTTGTACCTGTTTTTTCCCCCCTCCAATTTGCACAGTGAGGTGCACACAGCTGTATACCACCTGTTGTGTGCATCCTGTAACATCTGATAATGCCGATAAGGCCTAGATAAAGAAGAGCAAGTGTTTCCAGTCATCCTACCCTACCTAGCAAAGTAGCGCTGACGCAAAATTTTCCCCCGACATTTTCGGATTTTTTTTTTTTCGTTCTTGATGTAATTTCGGTCAAAATTCTAGAATTACCAGGGTAAGTTGTATTTAAAAAAAGGAAAAATAAGTTCTCCGACTACTCTCAGTATGTTACCGAAAACGCACCTTTATCTATTTTTTGCTGCTGCTATCTGCACCACTGAGTGCACGGTCATGTGTAGCTATGCTGTACCGTAGGTGAGGCTATCTGAGGCTGGTGTAAGGTTGTCGATACATAGCAATCTAGCATGAAACAAGTTGTGTTCCGGTATCCCGACCGACCCTACAGTTTGGGGCAGACCCTACCGGTATTTTTTTCATTATGTAAAATATTATGACATTTGTATTTTTTCTTTTTTGAAACCTTTGGGCATCATTCAGCTAATAAAGACCTTCCTCTGAAACTTTTTTTTTTAGCTAAATGTAGGGCATCCAACTCCTGGAGGAAAGATTTACTGCCCAAAACTTTCTCTACGCTTGTAGTAGGCTTTACACTTGTCTGTCTGGAAGGGGTTTGTGGGGCAGAGATAAGACACACCAGTCTGTGATACATGTTGTATACATACACCAGAGGTACTGTAAATACATGTATTTTCGCGGTATAAATTTTCACAGATTTCCTTTAAAAAGTGCAATTTCGGATTTAAACTCGTGGATTTGGAAATATAGTAGTTGTATTTCCATATTGGATAGATATTCGCGAGGTACTTATTTTTTGCGGTTTTTAAAATCCCGAAATTGGCGAAAATATTAACAAGAGAGGAGTTCATATGTACAAGGCAGGGAGGAGCGGTGGTGGGGGTCACTGGGTCATGTGTACAGTCTGGTGTGTGTGTGGGGGGGGGGGGGGGGGGGGTCAGTGAGACTGGGTGAAGTCAGCACACTGCATCATGGGTAATTATAGCCCAGACCTCAGGCATCGGTTACACATGTACGACACATTATAGCCTAGACTAGAGTCACTCTTCTCATGGGCAGCCATCTTGTCCACTGAAGGCTAAGACGAATCTGTGAAAAACATGTCCAATATAAAAACTTTTAAAGTTGAGATTTTTAAATGAATTTATCAAAGTACACTTTTCCTTTGTTTTTGATATTTAGATTTTTTTATTTAGGCTGCTTAGCCCATCTGTAATGTCCTACCTTAAATTCCCATAAATGATCCGTAATTCCCGTATAACCCGCACCTAGACAGTCGGAAACCCCTATAACCCGCACCTGGGGTCTGATATTTGATACTTTAATACAAAACTGCGTCGTAAGAACTCAATAACCCTAGAGTTTTTGTTTGAGTATTACCTGCAGATTCTACACAAAAAATTACGGTATATTGTAACCATTCTCCCTATGTACACTGCTATTTTGACTCGGGTCATCTACTATTTCCGCTATCATAAATTTTAGATTGACACTTTGAAATATACTCAACTCAATTGCCCATTTTAGATATACCCGAGTCTGACTGGACACCTACATACAGCACATGATACCGTACATACTCATTTATCCCCTTCCTGTTATCGCCGTTATCAGGAATCGTTTACCTTATCTGTAGTATCAGTGTGAGTATCACCCATACCGTACCTGACTGACATGTCGGACAGGTGAGGTAATTATACCGGATCAGGGATAGACGTGATACGGGAATATCACGAATGCTCCAGCGTCTTTGGGTTTAATGTGCCTCTACATGGGTGCCCACAATTTTGACCGTGTCACTGTGTCGATTTTTAGCAGAAAAAACATGCCATCGTGTCGATTTTTAGGTATATAAGAACATAGAGAAAAATCTCTGTGGGTCGATTTTTAGCCCTAATTGTCCTGTGTCCGTCGATTTTTAAAAGGGCCTAAAACGGCCGTGTCGCCGTGTCGCCCGTGTCGATTTTAACCCATGTAGAGGCACTTTAATGATGAAACATGAATTGGGCCATATATTTGTAAGGTGTATGCCACTTTTTCCACAATTAGAGTGACAAGGGGTTTGGGGCCCGGGCGATAGGATATGACTCCCCAAAATATGTATTTTATTTGCCCTCAATCATAATAATGATTTGAACTGACTTCCTAATCATGCGAATGGAACTTCAATATTCGATGTATAAAGTGTTTGAATTATGGCACCTGCTGCCAGCTTTTCACATGAGAAGTTGAATTAAAAGATATTGAACGATCGCATTCAAGAGCTCTAAAAAAAGAAAAAGGGTAATCAGGGCTCTAACAAGACCTTCAAGCCGAAACCATGTCACCCCAAGCCTTATATCCTGGGGACTAGACTGGTCTCTGGTTGTGGCTGCTTTAATAGAACAGAGGCGTATACACTCAACCTCGAGTTTTAGTTTGTGTAGACAAATTACCTACTAGAAAAAAGTACAAACATAATTATCGTGCCTTATCTGGATGCGATAAATAATGCGATAACATTCCAACATGACTAAATACATTATCGGCTGAGCAAAGAATTCAGGTCAACCTTCCCAACAGGTATCATGTATCACCTAGAGGTTTCGTTTTGAGGATAGAAAATTCTTGTTTATTGACAAAGCTTAACCTTTTAGGATGCTGTAAAGAGCTAAAGGTAGAGAAAGGTGGGATGTACAATGTATACGTGTATGAATATTAAGATGGGAGGTCTTGTTTAGTCATATGTGTATAAGATTATTAATTACAGCAGACTAAAGCGAGGGGAAATATATGCGCTGTCCATTTTTCCTCAGTCCGCGGAGGTTACCGGAAACTTTACACAAAATGCATGTTTATGCCACATCAGTATGCACTGACCTAGTTACACCAGTCACACCTTCAGCCTTAATGGACATGGAGTGGTCATTTTTTAGTAACGGGAAACACAAAAATGTGTGGAACCCTTTTTAGAGAAAAAGCCCGCGCATTAATTCTATAGCTCAGAGGGGTCAGCCATGATCAATTTGAAGCGTCGGGCAAAATTGACCACTCCCTATGAGGCTTCATAATCATTTGTCATCATGATGCACCATTACTCGTCACAGCTGCATTCATGCATTTTGACGACAAGGTACAAAGCGCATTAAAGCACTGTGTAGTCCTTACCGTGTGAACACTTTTAAGGACAGCACAGTGCATTAATGTATCATGCCTTGGTTGTCATGATGCATGAATGCAGCCCTGGCGAGTAACTCGCCAGGGGCTGCATTCAAGCATCATGCCAACCCTACGGAGTTAAGACACTCCCGAAGGGTCGGCATGATGCACCAATGCCGCACCAGCGAGTTACTCGCTGGGGCTGCATCGGTGCATCATGCTGACAAATGTCATCTTTTAGCGACATCCGTCCTTAAAGGGTTAAAGTGTTCATGGCCATGTGGCCTGAGGAGTGACCTGACACCTGTGCTGATGGGCTATGACACAGGTAGGTGTGGAGGTTGGGGAGGGGGGGGGGGGGTTGTACATGTATGTGCAACACCGAGGACGGCTATTAGTGTGATGGTGCTGTATAATAACGAGTTGTCAGGTGGGGACAGGTGAGTCCCCGGGGGGCAGGTCTTAACCCTCTAAGGACCGCAAGATGCCTCAACAAGTCTTCAAGTATTTCCCTGATTTCAAGTGTTTTTATTTGATGTCGCAAAGACCTGCACTTAACTATGGAGGACCTTTATTCAGGGGCCTAGTTTGAACATTTCAAGGTGCTGCACAGTGCTATTTTAAACTGATAATGACCGGGGCGGACCCAGGAATTTAAAGGGGCGGGGGGGTGGTCCGTTGAACACCAAAGTACCAAAAAGCTCTGCACCATGAGTTGGGGTGCGGCATAATAAAAAAAAAATTCAAGAGGAGGGGTCCGGACCCCCAGCCCCTCCTCCTAGTTAAATGCTGCATAAAGCAGCATTATGCTGCAGCTGCCCTTAAAGGGTTACCGGTATGGCCAGGCTCAGTGACAACTCACAATGAAGCATATATATAATTTATAAGATTATTATACTTTAATATCCATAT